>OZ010723.1:8170992-8369821 GCA_963932345.1 Ophion ventricosus
TTGTGGCATAATAATTATCGAGATCGATTAAATATAATAATTAAACTATGCGTTTAGTAGACGAGCTTTGATGCCTTGAACCAACACGCATGCAGTGCGTTCATTGGAACAACGCGGCATCAAACGTGTCAAAATATGCGACAGAATTCTAAGCCTCAAATGTATTGAAATAACACATTTCTTTTTCACCGTGCACACACACACGCAGGTACTTATACGGCTGCAATAATTTCCATGAGGCACCGTTGAGGCGATTTTAAAGGCCCTGGTTATTTTGCCTTCAATGGCCCTCGGTAGCAAAGTGTGACCGGTCACTGATGGCTAACGCTCGACCCAGCCGCCCCTCTAGAGATTGCTTCGCAACCCCCAGGCTCCGCACCTTTTCCACGTAGCGTTTCTTCACAAGAAGTAGGATAGCTTCAATGTTTGGTGATGGCATTTCAGTTGCTAGCTGATTTTTCGGATTTTCAAGGTAAATGCACTCCCCGCCGTAATGAAGTCTATCGCACATTGAATAAGCTCAACTTCAAACTGAGCAGATCAGCAGCCTCAGGAATAGCGACTACAAGGGACTCATTGAGTCCCTTATAGACCCTGGGCAATCAGGCCACAGAGACAATTTCCCAATCATTCCCTCCCTCCTCGTTCCTCAGTCCTCTGTCAAGTCGATGCTCCAATAAGAAGGGGTCCAACTGCCGAAGAGAATATTATTATTATTACACTTATTGAACTTATCATTATTATTTATAATTCAATCGATTTACAGTAATTTTCTATTTTGCTAGAAGAAAATGAATCTGACATCTTTTTTCATTTCGAAGCTCTATTAGATTTCAAATCGCCAAAAAATCAACATTTCGTTTCAATGCACACAAAGTTTGGAACGATGCAATTTTCTCTTTTTTTTTTTTTTACGGAGCTTCGATTATGCGGATCGTTGGCGTTTGTCGTGTACTGATTCGCTGTACTCGCCAGCGTGCATGACACACATGTCGTTCAGTACTCTCGGAGTTGTCTCGCAGGGACATTCTATTAGGATAGCGCGATGGCGGCACGCGTCAGCGTCGCGCTGACACAAGAGTTCGCCGACTGGCGTAGAAATGCAGCGGTGCGTTTATTTCATACATACTGGCAGTTTATATCGCTCGACTCGCTGTTTCCAGTATTTCTATCTGCACCGCGATGGCTGGTGATTCACCGAGAAACGTGAGGCTTCGAATATTCAAGCTCTGCGTGCACTCCTTTCATGCTGCAAAACTGATAATGTCGATAAAACTTTAAGTTAACAAAAAAGAAATCAATACACGATAAATGTGTTTGCATTAAATATTGAAATAATTGCATTTCAGCAAAAAAAAAATAGGAAACGATAGTTGGTGGAATTTCAAAGTAGATTAGTTGCAATCTATTGAAATGTTTCTGCTAATTCACAAATCCCATCTCCAATGGATTACGTTATTGGATGAAAAGTTTTTTTCCTCTCAATTTGGCTCAAGGGGTCTGCATAGGTTTGCGGCCTAAAAAACAGGTCGACTTACAATATTTTTTTCCGACGATAGGATTGGAATTACGAGGTCGGGATTTTACACACAATTGATACATAGACTTGCCAAGTTTGAGTTTCTTTTTAATTGAGAAATATTTATAAGCAGCGAATTTATTATTATTTAAAATAAAATATCTGAAATAAAAAATAAGAGATGTACTCTTAGTATAACAATAAAATTCTCGTATAATCGGATAGTTTTTTTTTTCAATTTAGCAAATTACGAATATGTCAAGCTGTAGAAAGAAAAGTTCAAATTCAGGCAAAAAACCAACTTTAATCATTCGTTATCGACAAATGAATGAACACATAAAACAATCATCCTGTCATACGCATGGAAAAAGGTAAAAACTATGCTCTGTCCAAATTTGAAGTGAACGAATCGATTTTGAGACACGACTTACACCATTTCATCCCGGCCGAAGTCCAGCCCGGAGAAGGGAGGAGCCGTCACACGGTGAGGAAAGTGGAGGACGATGTCCGAACGGGTCTATATTGGGATGAGACTTATCGGCGAAAGGCTCGCAGTGGCAGAGGATGGCGATCGACGATGCGGTCGGTGGGTTGCGGGTAGCCTAGTCCCCGCAGCCGAGGGCTCCATGAGCAGGACATGCAACGATCGGCAAGAGGACCACGGATAGAGAGGGGATAGTCCACGGTGATTGAAAAGATCGCGTGAACGTCAGAAAGCGGGCAGGGGTCGTAATAAAAATTAAAAAAAAAAATCTTCCAAAGATGACACACTATTTTTCTTCAATTTAATACGTAGCAAACTCCAAAATTCCAACAGTTGGTCTTTTGGTACACAAGCAATAATGTGTATGTGCGTAAATAGAAAAAGTATTCGGAAAAAGAAAAAATCCTACTGAGTCGTGGGCAACGATCGATGAAAATAGATAATAATAATCAATAAAATAATAATAAAATACTGGCAATCAGTTCAATTCTATCAATCGTATTGCCAATGTTGTTCGATTTTATCGATCGCACTGCCAATGTTGTTCTATTTTGCTCTAAAGCTAAATACTGGCCTCCGATGTAGATTTCTTCAAAGCCATTTATAGCGAAAACCCAATGTCTCGAAAATCATCTTTACATTAATGTAAAGATATTTATACAAAGATCATTTCAAGAAGCAGCCGGTCCCCGACGCCGATTCATTTCGAATGAATTTAAATACTCCGAAACTGACAGACACGCTGATAATCAAGATTGCCCAAATAGAACGGGCTCAAAATATACTTTCCCCGTACATTCATATGTGATATGCACAGTGACGATGTTGGGCGCACGTGTCCACAGCTGATTCCACCAGTCACATCGAGAGTTCAATCGCTTTTTCTTTTCTCTCTCTCTCTCGCTCTCTCACTCGTTCCCATTCACTACGAACTTCCATTCACTCGGTCGATATAAAACATCGTGTAAATCGTCAAACTCGTTCTTCCTCGCCGTTTCGAAAACATTTCGAGAGAGGGGAGAGGGAAAGAAAAGACTTCGAGGATACACAATTTCGTACTTTTGTCCCGATTGATCAATTGGTAGCCGGAATTTTTTAATAGTCGGAAAATAATTAAAAATTTGCTGTATAGAGGATAGGAATGATAAGAGAATTCGGAAGGCTAAAGCTAATTTATGCTTTTTTTTTCAACTGGCCTCGATCGTCTCTTTCAATTTGGTACTCAAAGTTATCGGTAAAAAATCATGACGGTACTCCATTCTTTCTTCGATAGGAAAAATCCCAATAGCACCTGAATGCGTGGCCGAATCTTTTTTTTTCGATCCGAAACATCTGTACAGCTCAGTAGTTTGCCTTCGAAAAAGTAGAACACACTTCGAAGTGCATTCTTCGTGCTACGTGACTTTGGCTTTATTACGGTTCAACGAATTTTAGCATAAAAACCCGTAAGAGATGGGCTCGATTACCAGCTCTTTAAAAACGCAACACAATACATTTTATTTGATTGTTTGCTCGATTATCCAATGGGCATATTAATTCGAATTCATAAGAGTCTGGATAAAATTAATATAATTAAAAATTAAACAAAACATTGAAAAATTGCAACTCAACGAATCCTAGGGAATTTCAAATCCAACCAAATTGATCATAGTTGTATTTATTTCGTCTCAGATTTAGTAGAAATGTTCCACTGTCTGGCTTCGGCTATTTCCGGTGCAGCGAAGCATTTACCAGGGACGATGGGTGACCGCATTTATTATTATTATTATTATTAATTGCACATAATTATTACAACAATAATTTCTCCATAATAATAATAATTATTATATTAATTGCACATAATAATAATAATTATGTTTATAGATTATCGAATGTGCGTCTTGATTCGCATTCCCACGAGACTGGATAAAATTAGTAAAATAAAAAATTGAACGAAACGAGGTTTCGAATTCCTTTTTCGAATTTCGAATAGTGATTTTTCCGTCCACGATTTCACGAAGTCCTCGATAGATAGGACGAATTTACCGGCTGGTGACCGTTCGCGGTATCAGTGACAAGTTGTCGTGTGATTCAAAATTTGCAACCTGCACACGCGCAATCGTTCAACCGAGCCGGGAACGAGCACGAAACGATTCGTAACGCGACTTACACACCAAAACTCGTTTTCTCTTCCGTGCACACTAGACACGCGCACACGCGAGTAACGAACAACAAAAAAATTCCACTGGTCCTTGATCGACGGAGATATACAGATTCGCGAGGGACCTCCGACGAGCAGCCGCGGAGAAAGACTTCGTTATTCAGAGCTCGCTAACGTATTTGCGCACACATGCGTGCGAATGCATGCATATTTTCGTCGTCGGTCAAAATCCGGGCAGGGACAACCAACTTTTTTCTTAGTTTCGCTAATATACCGGCGCCGTCGTGTCTGCCATGCTACTCCCGAAGCGGTAGCGATTTCAGGCTCTTGTGCATCAAATAAATTCAACAAAATTTATCATCGTCGTGGACTTCTTCGAGTTGGAGAGATTGGACTTGGACGTGTCTAAAGAAACATTCGAAACACTGTAGTATTTCGTCTGTGAACGCTCAGAATTGTTAGAAACGTTTCACTGTCAGGCTGCGGCTATTTCTGGTGTCGATGACCACGGACGATAATTGGATGGGTGACCACTTTTATTATGGTTCCTGATATTATTATTATTATTAGTAATTCCACATAATTTTTATAGTAATTCCACATACTAATAATTACTATTAATATCACATAATAGTTATTAATATTATCACTATTATGTAATAATAAGAATTTTTTAAATATTTTTTTCGACATTTAATCGAAAAAGATCCAAGAAAAAAAATTACTTGGAATTAATGATTATGATTAATAATTCAATCATAATCATTAATTTCACATAATTATTGTGTTTTTCTTGGACTTTTTTCGATTGACAATCTGAAAATATTTTTTTAATTATTATTATAATATTAATTACACATCAAAACAATAATTATAATAATTCTACATTATTATTTTTATTATGATTTTTTTTTGGCTTCTTTCGATGGAGACACCAGAAAAAAAAATTTTTTTCGGCATCTATAATATATTTTAACATATTTTCAATATATTTTAATATATTATCGAGATTATTACTATAATTATGATTATTATCTAGACACTTTATACAAGTTTCGGCATCGAGGCAGCAACTATGTCGTATGTCAAGTAAAATTGTCTTACAATCTTTTTACAGAACGGTCTCACGTTCGATCTATTATTATTATTATTATTATTATTATTATTATTATTATTATTATTATTATTATTGTTAATATAAAAAATGCCTTTGGGGTTAGTAAACCCATTCAGCCTGTCCCTGGATCTTAGAATTTGAGTTCCCGATGATATGCGTAATTACCGGGATTAAAAATGGAATAAAAGCCTCCCGTATCGGCACACCTTTTTTTGTACCCAAAGAAAATTGTACTCTGAGTATCGGAACACCTTTTTTTGTACCCTGAGAAAATTGGTGACTGTGGGCAACACTCCTCAGGCTGAAAGATAATAACGAGCTGGAAATAGTGAAGCAAAAATTATGACGTTGAAATGACAAATTTAGAATGGTGAAAATCCGAAAGGCAATACGAAGAAGCATTGGAAATAAAAATAACAGTAGAAATCAATCGTAAATTAAAATGATGTATAATCAAATGTTTTTTGTTGTGAATTCCATAAAATCGCTCCTGGAATTTGAATGGTGTTTTTGCCTCTTGTGCCCTCACGGAGAATCACGAGAGAGAGAGAGCGAGAGCGAGGTAGAGTGAGGGGGCGAAATAAATCGTAGAATTGTAATCGAGAAAGAGGTACGAAGAAGAAACATCGGAATGGCATCGCTCCGCGAAGCATGACCGATCGCAGCAATAGTTATGCAACGTTTTTGTTGCCTCGGGCTGACCTTGTTCGGTTTCGTGCTACCGCGTTGCCTCTTAAACGTCGAAATTGCGGAGGAGTCGATGGTGATTTGTGAAAAATCGTCGAAGCGCGATATTTTTCGCTGTAGCGTGGATTTTTCTGAAAGCAGAAGCCGCGATTGACGGGAGAAGTATACACGGCAGATGCTTGCTGGGGTTGGATCAGCAGGAATCTAAGAAGGATATGATTTTACGATTTCTCTCTGAAGTTGTGGTTTTTTCTCCGCAAAGCGTGGGACTTTTTTTTTCATAAATCAAGCTCATTGTTGTTGCTTGTTTTTTCTTTATTTCTTTCAAGAAATTCGGCGTCTTGTCAATTCCGCGTCGTCCCCAATAAGCTTGAGGAGCCAAAAAACCTGGTTGATTTTCAATATTTTTCTCTGTCGAGAGTTTTGGGATCACACGAGGTCGGGATTTCGCGCACAATTGATACGTAGTCTTGCCAAATTTGACTTTTTCTTTTATTGAAAAATAATGATAAATAATGACGTTATTATTATTTAAAAAAAAGTGCCGGCGATGCTGGATGGCCAATTGGTAGGTAGGCGGTTCTGACAATCAGGCTCATCTCAAACGAAAAATAAAAAAATTTACTTTTACTACAATAATAAAACTTTCGTACGACCGGATACTCTTTCGAAATTTTGAAAATTATGAAAATGCCAAGCTGTAGGAAAAAAAGTTCACCTCTCGACGAAAGAAAACAACTGTAAACTTTTTTTTAATAACAAATGGATAAACGTATAAAAAATGGCTTACAATTGTCCTGAGAATCGTCGTTCCCCAGTCCCTTGAACAGATTTTGCCATGCGTTGGATACGTTGGACGAATCCTTCAAGTCCAGATTGAACGGTCGATCGTACTGACGATGAAAATTGCAAAAAAAAACCGCTCCTGACTAAAAAAAAACAGAGTTTGATCCTGCCTCATCTCATTGCTTCCTTCTCCATTACTTTTTTTTTCCATTATTGTTATTGTTGCAACTATCCATTGTCCGTCATTGTGAGTCTCGCGGTGATTTGCAAACGCGCGTTCGACCTCGCATCTTCTTCGATCGGTAATTAGCGATCGGTACGAGCGAAGAGAGCAGGAAACTGATCAAGGTCGACGGAGCCACCCCGAGGACGATTCTTCGGATCTCACCTTATTTCGATTCCGCGCTCGCGTACAATCGTGAGATTCATTCGGAAATTATTTGTCACGGACTCGCTTGGATTTCGTGGATATGCGTAGATCGTTCAACATCCGGACATTTAATTGCAACAATAAAATATCTTGATTCCCGTCAATAATTTTTCAGCAAAATAACGTTCTTTTTTAAATTTCTTTTGAACAATCATATCAAATACGTGGAACCTTTTGCCCTTTTTTCGCCTTCCGAAAATATTATTACAATCGGCATTTCCGGAATAACGAAATCAAAAGGAAATTAAGAATTTTCGCGCTGAAAAGTTGCGGTAAAGAACATATATATATATATATATATATATATTTGCACCGAAGGAAATTGCACGAGCCAGAGAAGTGCTCAAAGTGAAATAAAAGACTCGGCTTATTCTATATATGCGTGTAATACGCACCTGAAACGCATAATAACGTGTGCTCATGAAGCTTCGCGGTTGGTATATCGCGGATCACGGAACGCGACATATACAAGGCTAACTCGTAACCGTGTCACTGTCGTCTGCAGTCTGGCTCGTATACCAATGGCTCCTTCTCGGCCCACCATATATAAATGTATACTCCGTGTGTATGGGTGTATATATATATATATATATAATTTTCAATTTTCTTTATATAAAATCCGCATGTGCATACTCATCGATATGTAAGACACTTAACCAAAATCCTAATGGTTGCGCCAGGCTTTTTATAATTATTTTCATAGCCCACGTGAGAGAGTAAGTAAAATAACAAGTCATACAACTACACACACACACACACACACACACACACATATATATATATATACACTACCGCTCAAAAGTTTGGATACACCAGTCGATATTTCTTGCCGCACTAAAAGTTAGATAGCTCCGTCAAAAAAAAAACAGTAACTAAATTAAACGAATGGCGTTTTGAAGGAAACAAATTCAGCTTGGTTTTGCTCTTTTGAAGTATTTTTTATTATTTTTTTTTCGAACCGGTACACACTTTTGTACGTAACCGTTTTTCGGCTATTTTTTGACAATCGAGGCTTTGGCGCATAACGTATAGAAACTTTTTTTGTCATTTTTATCCATGATAAACTTGAAAGGGATAGCAGAAGCTTGATTTTTTGTTTTTTTTTTACGTTTCATACGAGTTTTTTTCGCAGAGTTATTTTATTTTTGGGTCAAAAAGACAAATTTTGGAAAATGCAACATAACTCAAAAACTATAGGGCTTAAGAGGAAATGTCAAGGATATAAAAAGTTGCGTAAGTTTATACTGGATCGTCTGGAATTTTTTTAGAATTTTTCTTCAAGATTTTTGTTTAGTATTTTCGCTCGAAACTCTGATCAGTAGGATAGCTTAACTCGAAAAGTATGGCGTTTAGGACAAATTATCGGGAGGAGAAACTTTTTTAATTTTCTACTTTAAATTCGCTTGATTTTTTTCGAATTTTTGTTTGAAATATTTAAAAAAAAATTTTTGGCCAAAACTCAGGGCGGTATTCATAGTCAGGTCTCAAGTCGACTCTTGAGACTATCTTCACAAAGACGATCTTATTGGTCAAGAATCTTCTTAAGAACGCATACATTTCATAGTCCTCAAATAAGATGGTTTTTCTAAAGACGACACTGCCCAAATATGTCTTATTATCTTCAAGACGGTCTTGATACAGCACTGGCACTCGGATGTTTTCGGATGATTTTTGGAAACTCGCCATTATATCCACCAATGAGAGCTCCGTATGCGGGGTCACCATTTGGAAAATTGGAAGCGTCGTTTGAATTCTTTCTCAGGATAGAAATCCAATGGATTCTGAGCATCGTGAATATATCGTTTTGGTGCTCGTGGAACCCGCTCATCTTCTTGGTCAGAGGATTCATCTGTATCCATGTTATCCATGTCGTAAAGATTCAGCTAATCCTCAAAGTGCGATATTGCGATACAAGATCGATTTCGTCTGAGTTTAATGTATGCTTGCTCCTATTCCTCCAATATTAAACTGTGCTCACTGAGCTATAAGTATACTAAAACGTATACGCTGTATTTAGCGGCAGCCTCGTCAGCGGGCTACTGTCTCACTCACACTATGTAGGAGGTTATCCTTTTTTAACTGTACAAATCTATTGATCAGTAGTCACAACCCGCAATATATTTATCAGTGACTGTGCTCCCAAATTGTGTGTTGTCCCTAACCTCAATCTGAACATCTTAAGACGGCTTGCATCTCGTCTTCATGAAGTCCATCTTATTTGCAATCTTCTTTCTGATATGAGACGGTCTTAATTGACTATGAAACCTTGCAGGCTTAAGATATTGCTTATTCTAGATAAGACGGAACTATGAAACTAGTCGTGTCGTGAACAAGATCATCTTCGCTAAGGCTGTCTTGTGTATTACATATTGAGATCATCTTATTCGACGTTTATGAATCTAGGTGGCGTGCCAAAACCGTGCTTCAAACGATCTCGAAAATAAGACCCGACTATGAATAACGCCCTCGGATAATCAATTGTTTGGACGATTCTCCAAGTTTCACCTAAAAAAATTGCGAAAAGAATGCCATTTCTTTGCATTTTCTTTCGTACTAGTTTCAAAAAATGCGTGACAATGAAAAATCAATATTATTTCTACCACGATGACGAAACACACGATTATTCAGGTCCGTAAAATCGTGTTAAAACTTTCATCAGACGAAAAGACTTCTCGCGATATTGCGTCTACTTTATCCATTGGAAAAAGTACGGTCAATCGTATTATTCGTAAATATAAATTAACAAATTCGTTGTGTGACAAAAGTCGAAGTGGTAGATCGCGAAAAACTACGGAATACGTTGACAAGATTATAAAAAGGACGTGCATTGTAGATCTACGAAAAACTGCAGCAGGCATTTCGAGAGAATTACTTAGTGAAAATCGTGCCAACATCAGTCAGAATACAGTAGCCCGACATCTGAAGGCTGTAGGACTCGTTGGACACATTGGTCTATTATTAATTATAAATTTACATATACATGTAACGTATTAAATTATTTTGCTTTAAGTGGATAAAGCCAATTAAAAGAATCAACTCCATCAGGTCTGTCTAATAAAAAAAAAAATATCACGAATCTATAAAAATGGACGTATCTTGTTTTTCAACGAGACACTAGAGATTGTTTTATTTTTTGTTCCTTTGATACATATGCTAGAGATCCGCGTGTGCGAAAATTCTCATGTATAATACAGGAGTCTGAGGATATACAAGCGGGATGATAAAGCTAAAGCAACGACTCATCTGCCGTATTCGTAATCCCATTATGAGACCGGAAGTCCATTGTTTCAATCGTTCCCTCATACGATATTCGTCGTTGTCCTTGCGAACGTAAACAGCACACTTTTATATATTTCTCCGTCATCGCTCCTTTTGCAATACGATCGATCGATAATTGCTAATAATTGTGGCAAAGAATAATTTTCGATCAATTAATCTTGCATACAAACAAAAGGAGAAGGTTTAGATCGCGAATCATGGATAATTACACAATTAATTTATTTCCTGAATTCCAACGTATACTCTGGTGGGTTTTTACGTATTACTCGTTCCCAATTGAATTCTTCCGCATCACTCCCTACCCGCACTAATCTAGCCTATCTTCCTTTGCGTCCGCAAGCACCTTAAGGTATTCCTCTCACGAACCCAAATATTTAACAATTAACTCATTTTCGTCAAGAATCAAATAAAAATACATCCCAGTATGCTAATAAAGATTCAAGGCAAGTTACCGAAGTTAAAAAAAAATGACGACTTCGAAAACCGTCTCATTTATGCAGCACTTTATGGAGATGACATGCTTGGACACATTTCTATCTGATAATTTATATACTAAATAACTCTAGATGGCTGATGTAAATGGCTCTAAGCATGTAAAAAATTCGAACGATTCCGTAACGACAATAAAAACACGGGGTCGACGAATGTTTAAAAAAAAATATTAACGATAAAACGGAAAAATGTCATTAGCAGAAGAATTTTCGTAACCGCGACTTCTCAGAGAACATGTAAAAATGTCTAAATCTACAAAGTTTATGCGGAATTTTTCATTCCTGTTCGTCGTTGGTTATAATAATTGATTATAAGTTATTTTATTAAGCGCCACTGTAATCTGCTAATGATTCGAAAGAGCCCTGCCTTATGTGCCCACAAAATACGGCCCTTCGTGAAAGGAATACCTCAAGCTACACTATACCGCATTTACCGAGGGTATGGGGAAACTTCGAAAAACCCGTACCGCAATGAGAGACATGTATTGTGTTTTTACCCATAGTTACTGTCAAAAATATAGTACTGCTTATTGATACTTTAGTCGCATAAATTATGCACATATGTTAACCGCAACCACCAATCTTACAAGGATACGTTGATTGTCCAATGCTGCATACACTGCAACCTCTCCGATCGGCACCTCCATAAATGAAATCAGCCCCCACTAAGTGCCGAATATCGACCGGTGTAGCGCGTGGTGGGAGAAGTCTTCTTTCGCGCCAGTCCCTCGCGTCAGGCGCGAAACATGCTAGACTATAAGAGTGGGATTGGAGGGGTACTGCTATCCGCTACATCAGCTGCGCAGAGTCGGCTTGAGTGGATGATTCGTAACCTCTATGTTTTCAAGTGTGATGCGAACCCGATCTCGCCACTGTACCGATTAAGAGATGTTGCAGTTTAATATAGTAGCTTTTCATAAAATGGATATTCCCTACTATCAAAAATTGACTTCCCCATGTTCCTAATAGCAAACAGGACTGAAATATATATCCATTGATAAAAAATGTTGTTTATGATTTGCGACGATGTTTATAGTGATTTATGGCATATTATATGATGTGAACTGCCATATGCATAGTAATGTGTACCCTACAAGAACAGAAGGTGAACCACAAGAAGTATTGAACTGATATCCTATTCTTGCAATGCAACAAACATACTATGCAACAGTTTGTAAAGAAAACGCGTAGTTCTTAAATCTACTAAGCCGCGTTTGTTCCAGTTGTAAATTATTTAAGTCTTCGCTATAAGTAAGCATTACCATAATTTTGTTTTTCGAATAGGCACTTTTCGTAAGGTTAGCATATTATACTCGACCAACGTTATTATTAACCATGTGTATTGTACAAACTTAAATAGAATAGTGAAAGTTTGACTTGAAGAAAACCTAACATACAGTATACAACATTAGTATTTGTGCGCCGATTTTGTCATAGCACTGAATTAACCATATCTATATTGGTAAGCCTCTTACAATAGTTAATATTTATTTCGGGGATAATAGATAGTCAAACACGCCACTGAAATTGCATGTTTGCACTGCCAAAAAAGAAAATTAATTTAAATAGGATTTATTTAAATAAAATAGGTTTTTTTCTTGTCTCACGGCCTACTACATCCCTATTTGTTTCAAATATATTTTTTTTATTTGTTTAAAGTATTTTTTTAATATTCAATATATTCAAACAAAATAAATAATTATTAAATTCAAATTAAATAAATAAAGATAAAACACGATATATCGCATGAATACGAGAAAGGTAAAAAAAAGTTAAATGATATTTCTTTTTTTTCACTAAAAAGGCTGTTATTTAGAAAAAAAAAAGAAAGGTATCGTCGTGCCGTTAATTAACAGGCGCGACTATTTATTTATGGAAAGACTAGCCATTTTCCTCAACTGTAGAATATTACAACAGTCTTCTATTGAAAACAATCCATGAGATTTTTGAGAGGCTGAATCGTATACCATTTTTCCGTCTGTCTCTTTTGTCTTATACTACCAGATGAAACCAAATCGCAGGTTTATTAGGAATAAATAAAATATTTCGTTATTAGACAATATTAAATAGATCTTGATTTGAATGAATAAATATATTTAAAATAAGTAATTGTAATAATGGAATGCAATAGGAAAAATTTGATTTCACGAAAAATCTAGTGAATTCAAAAAAAAAATCAAATAGACGCATCTAGTTTATATCAAAGGAATTTTTATGTCAGTGTACCGATACTCTGCTGCACAGACGTTTTGCTCAAGTATCTGCACCAAGATCTCAGAAGTATTGGCCTACCGCTTACAAGGTGATGCGCCAGCCAATGCACGGTTAAGCGGTCACCGCTCCAAGTATCGGCAAACACAACGCTGCTTAACTCGACCGCCCTAGCCCCGAACCTTGATCGCCCATCCATCAGTGTCGGTGAATTAATCACTCTATTATAATATCATTAATTTAAAAAAGCTTCTCGTCGAGCTGTCCACCTTTGCGACCAATAAAACTGGACTCCAAAGGAGCACAAAGCTGAAAGAAATCCGATCGAGTGTTGGCGCAGATCCGCGCAGCTCCCAACGGGTATGAACAAAATCGACAAGTACGTCGACCTCTGTACGCGCGCGCGTGTGTGTGTGTGTGTATGTATGCGTGTATATGGCATTGCTGGTTGAGAGATCCACGGGTCGATCTCCCTTAACGGATTTTCGATCCGTTAGCTCAATTTTTTCTTCACTTCTTGTACTGATTTTCTTTATTTTCTCTAGACCGTATATCTCGTGTATCACCATTAGGAGGGGCTTGCAAGATCGCAAAGAAATTATCGATACATACAGAAACCGTCGAGGATTTAAAATAATCCTTGTCTTTGATAAATGATGACTGATGATACAAAAAATAAGAAGGTGTTGGAATTTTGACGTACGAACGCACACAAGTGCGAAACTTGGCCGACAATTATCAACGATTGATCCGTGTATAACTTCAACTGGACGAGCCGCTGAACTCTTTGGTGAAGAAAATAAATTAAAAAAAATATAATGGATAATCCACCATCGAGCACTCTGGACTCCTAGCTACCCGTCACTTAACTTTTCTTTTTTTTCTTACCATACCACTTCGTTTCTCCACCGGGGAATTTGTTTTTTTTCAACCATGTTACCCAACGATCGATAGGCATGAACAGCACGATTGGAAGTGTAAAAACGTTCAGGCTTATACTAGGAGAAATGGAGAAGCGAGACTGAAAGTCCGAGCTTCAATCATTTCGATTTAAATATATATATATATATATATATATATATATATTAGATGGAGTAAAAAGTTCTGAGCGTTTTTTCGCTTTATTTCGACGGTGAAATTAACATAGTTAGGATTATCCGATTTAGATCAAATATGCGCCGTTTTGTTCGATAACTTTTGTCCATTTTGAAGGCAATTTCATAATTCCGCGATTGAAGAAGTCCTTATCCCTATTGGTAAAAAACTTGACCAGCTCATTTTCACAAGCCCCTCTTGTGGCCAATTTTTTACCATCAAGAAAATTTTGCAAATGCTTGAAAAGGTGATAATCGCTTGGTGCCAGGTCTGGACTATACGGCGGGTGCGATAGAACTTCCCATCCAAGCTCTCGGAGTTTCTGGCGCGTCGTTAAAGACGTGTGCGGCCTGGCGTTGTCTTGATGGAACACAACACCCTTCCTATTGGCCAATTCTGGCCGCTTCTGGTCGGTCGCCTGCTTCAATCTGGTCAGTTGTTGACAGTAGAGGTCCGAATTGAGTGTTTGGCCCGATGGGAGCAGCTCATAGTGGATGATTCCCTTCCAATTCCACTAAACACACAGCAAAACCTTCTTGGCCGTTAATCCGGGCTTGGCGATCGTTTGGGCCGGCTCACCGCGACTGAACCACGATCTTTTTCGGCTGTTGTTCTCGTATGTGGCCCATTTTTCATCGCCAGTCACCATTCGCTTCAAAAATGAGTCCATTTCGTTACGTTTCAGCAAAGAATCGCAGGCATCAATTCGGTCCAAAAGGTTCTTTTACGTCAATTCGCGTGGCACCCATACATCGAGCTTCTTCTTGAGACCAGCCTTATGCAAATGTTCCAAACGGTTTTCTGGCTAATCTTCAGTTCCCGGGCAATGGAATAAGTGCTCATATGCCGGTCCGACTCGACGATTTCCATGATTTTATCGACATTTTCGACGATTGGCCTACCAGAGCGTGTCTCATCTTCGACGTCCATATTACTAGAACGGAATCGTGGGAACCACCGCTTTGCTGTTGTATTCGATACTGTATTGGGTCAATAAACAGCACAAATTTTTTTGGCCGCCTGCTCCGCCTTTTCACCTTGGTCGTAGTGGTACTGAAGAATGTATCGAATTTTCGCTTTTTTTACCTCCATTTTGGAACGCTGTAACACACAACTGGCTTCACCAAACACAAAACTGCCAAAGAACTT
The DNA here is from genome assembly GCA_963932345.1 of Ophion ventricosus. Lineage (NCBI taxonomy): Eukaryota > Metazoa > Arthropoda > Insecta > Hymenoptera > Ichneumonidae > Ophion > Ophion ventricosus. The sequence goes on from OZ010723.1 coordinate 8,186,381, forward strand.
TTTTTGAAGCGTAATGTCACCTTTAAATGGCCGTATAGTATGACCCGTTGCGAGGTATACGTCGTGAGATATGGCTCACTAAAGACATCTAGCGGAAAACGCTCAGAACTTTTTACTTCATCCAATATATACAGGGTTACTGGTTATTGGTCACGATCTCGGGAAAGGGTCGTAGGACATGTTTTAGGACAATAATGTGTAGTTGTTTTTTTAGTGATCCACAGGCTAAGTAACTTGGTTATTTTTAGAATAAAACATGCATTTTTATCAAAGAAAATTACGAAAATGATGAGTGTTGCCAGATTTTGGATCTCTAATTAAAAAATGTTAGAGGATTATTCTTATTTTATTGTTGATAATTCTTTGTTAATGTGCCCTCAAATTTCAAATAATAAAAAAGGTCGATTCCATAAAGCAGTTTTTTTAATTAATTTTTAAGATTGCCTACCCCTGACTTTAAGAAAAAGAATAAAAATAATATCGCGAAAAATGGTTCACTTTTGCATAAAGCATTATTAGGTTATTTGATAGTGGAAAATATTTCCTACGACCCTTTTACGGGATCGTGATCAATAACCAATAGCATTGGATATATAAAAAATAGATATATAAAAAAAGAAAATATTTTCCAATGTCAAAAAATAAACGGTGTAAATACTAATTAATATGAAATAAATATAAAATATTAACGAAAGTCCAGTCTCAAAAAAACGTCCAAACATTATGAAAATATTTATTTTATTTTTGTTTATTTTTATTTTGAATGTTCCTTCGTATTCCCTTCTGAATTTTGACAGCTACTCGTTTCCCAATGCAGCACTGTGTTTTATTTGCACAAGGGCACGGAGAAAATGTTATATAAATTAAATTTTTTCCGCAAACACCATTTTCGACGAATTTCCTTTTTTTCCACCAAATTGAACAATAACGCGCATGCACACGTTGACAATAATGAAAATTATGCGAATTTGTGAGTGCAACCGAGCTTGAAACAAGCGAAAGAAACAATTTCGCATGGCATTCATGAATTTCGCTGATTCGTCATGTCTGTGTACGATAGATACACGTTGCGTACATTATACGCGAGCTTGTGCAAAAGAAGCGCGAGCGAAAAGATGATGAAAGGGGAGTACGTGCGAGAGAGAAACGACGAGTGAGTGACGAAGCTGTAAAAAGATGCAGTGGCGATTCTTCGTTTTTACGATCATCGCCGCGTGTACCATGCGTGCACAACGACAGATCTTTCATTTTGCATAATATACCGCAGGAATCAAACGAGGCGTATTCGCATTAGGTTATCATCAGCAATCATTCTTGAATTCAACTTCCTCTTTCGTGAAAATAAATTTTCTTGGTCAATATTTATCGCATTTGGCGCCACGGTCTTCCACGCGGTTGCAAAAAGCGAAAAAAAAGCAATGAATTTCATCGAGAAAGGTATTCCGAAAAAAAAATCTTGAAAACTAGAGAAGCAATATATTCTAGAACTCGAGAATATTCTAGATATCCTAGATATTGCAGATATTATAGATACTATAGATATTCTAGATGTTATAGAAATTATAGATATTATAGAAATTCTAGATATTCTAGATATTCTAGATGTTCTAGATATTCTAGATATTCTAGATGTTCTAGATATTCTAGATATTCTAGATATTCTAGACAATAAAGATATTCTAGATCATCTGGATATCGGGTAAAATCCCGTAACGACGGACGGCACCTAGCGCCGGACACTCGTACTGCAATTTTTTTTCCCAAAGTTTGATTTTAATTTTTAAGTATGTTTGTGCAGACGTTGCATTTTTGTTAATTTATTTTGGTTTTACACTTCGTTGACGTAGTTATTTCATAAATAAAGTTACATTTCTCGAAGTAGTTTTTTTTTTAATTGTCTGAACACCTTAGGTGTCCGCCACTGGGGGACTTCCCCCCTACTAGATATTCCAGATGTTCTAGATGTTCTAAATGTTCTGCATGTTCTAGACGTTCTAGATGTTTTAGTCTTTCGAGATATTCCACTCATACGAAGTTTTCTACATGTTCTTCTAGGTATTATAGATATTCGAGGTATTCTAGATAGCCTAGTTTTCCAATATGCTCGAATTTCCTAGATATTCTAAATATTATAGGTATTTTAGAAATTCTAGATCTTCGAGGTAATCGAGATACTCTAGATGTTCTAGATTTTCGAGATATTCCACTCATACGAAGTTTTCTACATGTTCTTCTAAGTATTATAGATATTCGAGATATTCTAGATAGCCTAGTTTCCCAATGTGCCCGAATTTCCTAGATATTCTAAATATTATAGGTATTTTAGAAATTCTAGATATTCTAGGTAATCGAGATATTCCAGATGTTCCTAGATTTTCGAGATATTCTACTTATGCTAAGTTTTCTAAATGTTCTAGATATTTTAGATATTCGAGGTATTCTAGATATACTAATTTTTCTAGATATTCAAGATATCCGTTATTAATAATGCCCTATTTTGTTTTCATTATTAATACTAGTAAACGTATTCCACCTTTATTTCTTTGTACTTTTAATTCCGCACAATTTGAATTCAATTGTGGATATTCTAGATAGATTCTTCATATTCTAGATTTATTCCAAAAATTAGCCAACTGCTTTTTCCAAGCTCTGTCACATTTTCCATGGGAATTCCTCCTGGATGAGATGTGCAATCGTTTGATTCGTTCTGATAAGAAAACTTTACGAGAGTATAACTTCCGATTAGTCAACGGCGTGCAAGTGGCCGTGAAATGTTAAGAAATTCATAGACATAGATCGCGAGAGAAAGAGAGAGAAAGAGAGAGGGGGCGAATGAGAGAGAGAGAGAGAGAGAGAGAGAGAGAGAGAGAGAGAGAGAGAGGGAGTGCGAGCGAGAGAGTGAGAGAGAGAGAGAGAGAGAGAGAGAGAGAGAGAGAGAGATCGCGAGAAAGAGAGAGAGAGAGAGAGAGAGAGAGAGAGAGAGAGAGAGAGAGAGAGAGAGAGAGAGAGAGAGAGAGAGAGAGAGAGAGAGAGAGAGAGAGAGAGAGAGAGAGAGAGAGGGAAAGCGATATGCGTATGCATCTAGACACATATCTATAGCTATAGTCGTCCCTCATGCCTGCATAGCTACGCAAGGCTTTTTCCAATCGATCTCCGCGGGCAATTCCTGACAGTCTCACGCGATCGGAGCATGTTTCGATCGCTAAACTTTTGAAAGCACACGAAGGTCGCACAACCCATGTCAATCCTCCATTTTTATTCTTTCCTCCCCTCCCACTTCCTCACCCTCGCTCTTTCTCCCCCCCCCCCCCCTGGGGGTCGCCCCTCTCTCACCGTTACTGACATATCGCTACCGCGTGTACAAAGTTCTACACGTCACAGAAACCACTTTTCCATCGCGCCTATATAGACACGAGTCCGCCAACTGTCGCGAGACGAGTCGATCATTTTTTTATAATTACTCGATCCTTCGTTTGTTATATTCTCGGGCCACTGGCGTTTGTACTACACAATAATGAGAACGAACAGACGAGAGGAAACATGCATTAGCGCTCTTTTTTCACACATGCCAAAAGATTAATTAAAAAAAAAAAAACCTCGTCGTATAACTACGTAAAAATTACTTCTATAACGTGACCCACTGACACACTTACGGAAAAATATCACAGCAGTTCGGGCTTTCAAATATTTTCGTCGTCGTTAAGCGATATCTAGAAATATTAATGGGCCAAGATTTTCTTTAATTGATAGTGCCAATGGGATTGCGAGGATGTAAAATTTTATCGCAATTTTTAATAAAAACAAATAAAAAGCAGTAGTCGTGAAGGGAATGTATTGGACTGAGGAAGTAATAACAATAATCATAATAATAATACGAGTGATGATAATAATCAGCTATCCTAGGTATTGATAATCTATCAAATTAATTACGATAATAATATCCACTTTGCCTCGCTAAAAAAAGTTAATATGTTACAGTGAATGAATATTATTATTATTATCAATAATAATAATAATGGAATGCCTAGACTTGTAAAAAGTTCATTACATTATTATTATTTATAATATTAATAAAATCTATCTATAATAATATCTGCCAAGACTTGTAAAGAAAATATATGATTATTATTGTTATCATTATTAATAATCATATAAGAGAAATTTCCGAATAGCGCTAATAGTTCTTCACCAGCGATGAATCATTCGTATAATTTGAGCAAATTGAATGTTCCGAGAAAAAAAAAAGCAATATATTGAAATACCTGGAAGGCAAATAAAGTCCTGTTGGAATAGTTTTCAAGGATTTATCTTGTTTCCTTCGCAAATGATTCGGCCAAATGAGCTCTCGAGGGAGCCATGACGCGCGAGCACTTTTCTATTTCGTTGGTATTATTGAGAATTTGTAATTTCGTATGAAATTTCGAAACTACACTTCAATGCGCGCGTTCGAGAAACCGAGAATCTCGTCCCGTCTGCACTTTCACCGCGATTTCGAAGCGGGCTTTTTTTTTCGCGTACGTGAGATTTCGAATCGAGCAAACAATAATTGTTCATGAGTTGGCAGGAATTTTTGGAATCGAGGATTTTTGGCGAGAAATTATTTCACGTAGCTCGTTGGTGTAAAATTTAAAAAAAATGGCTCTTAAATTTTGTCAGTCGATGTGACAGGCGGAAGAAGATTCGAGGGGCGGGGGAAAATTATGAAAGTATTGAAACTCAAGAAAGGAATTGTTCGCCTTGAACCCATGGAATTGCAGGACTCGTTACGAAATCATATGATTCTGTGCATACGTAGGTGTTGGTACGTATTACGTGTACGCAGAAGTTTCCGTTATGAAAAAAAAAAAAATATCGATCCGGTTAGGCTTAATGAAAGACCTTGGCTAACGGTTCTTGCATTGCTCACTTTTCACGGTTCACCACGACTTTTATTGTACACCTCGTATGTTGTATGCCTTTATCTATCGACTCTACACGGAGAGAATTAAATGTTAAAAATTACCGTGCAGTAACGATAACCAGATGACAACCCTGAAACTTCGCTTATTATTACTGAGTGAAACACAGATTTTCACGAAAATAAAATAAAATTTCTTCTTCAGATAGAAAATTTTACCAGATTTTCTAGTAAATTTTCATGTGTAACAAAATACGCAAAACTTCAATTTAAAAAATATATAATATCAGCCAAATTTTACTTTGCATTTTATTAATTTATGCCTTTCAAAAATGTCTATAAAAAAGTATCGTCTTTATAACAGTTATTTTAAGAATTATTATAAAATTGAGTGAGTGTTATAGGAAAATGTATTGTGCTCTCGGTAAAAATTATCGTGCGCGCTACCCTTCTTGTATAGTAAAATTTTAGCTACGTATTTGAAATGTTCTGTAACGTGAGTTAAAAAAAACTTGTCGCATACGAATTATTATGCTTTTCTCACTTGTCACCACATTGAAATATATCACGGTAATTTTTACCGTAAAATTCACGACAAAAATTACTTTTTAATTCTCTCCGTGTAAACAATTCTCGCACTCCCACAATTATCCGCTATCGTCATCGATATTCGATATTTTTTTTTAATAAAAAAAAAATATCGACTGTTTGAACTGTAGCCGATTCACAGTCTAGAGTAATTAAAAATATTATTTATTATTAAATATATTATACGCCGAATGATTTCTTGAACGCGGGAACACAATGGAATAATTTATCGACGAATATAATGATCTTTGTCGACGGGGCGCGCCGGACATCCGGTAAACCGTTTCCCTGACGAGCTCGTGCGAAAGTGGAGCGTCGATATTCACGATTATTCCGGACACTGTGATTTTTTTACACAGATGAGCTTGGTATAACTATTTGCACATTCCAATTTGCATTTTATTTGGCTTAAGTTGAATTTTATTGTTGATGCATTTTTGTGATTGGCTCTTGGGTTAGAATCAGATTTTTTTTTTTTGAGCGAGCATAACCGGAGCCACTGTACTCTTGTACGTTTAAAAAAATATTGTACGTATTTAGAGAACTAAATTTTATAAAGTATTGAGAAAAGCTAGAATATTTCTTCTAGGTTTTCTAAATATTTTAGGTTTCGTCGATTTATTCTAGAAAGTACCTGTGCATAAATGTGACCGGGCATTCCCTACTTTGCGTCGGGCCCTGGACAGGCTTGCCTCCGATTCACCTGACCGGGCCCTTTCATGGAACATTCCAGAAAGATCACAAAATCGTTTTTTTAATGACTTGCACTCTATGTTTGGAAATTGCAATGTTCTGGCTGAAATACGTTACGGGCAAGTACACTTTCACGTAATGTATAGCCCGTAATGTATATGTATTTCCAGTTGTTTCGTTCTCCAGTAGAATTATCCTGGATGAGGCTAGAAATCGCTTGATTCATTTTTATTTAAAAAAACATTACGATAATGAATTATCATATTAGTCGAAAGGACACAAGTAATCTCAAAATATTAGCAAACCCCGAAATAGGGTGTGTGTGTGTGTGTGTGTGTGTGTGTGTGAGAGAGAGAGAGAGAGAGAGAGAGAGAGAGAGAGAGAGAGAGAGAGAGAGAGAGAGAAATAAAAAAAGGACTTGATACAAAAAACTCTTAAAAAAGTGATTCCATATAAACAAAATAAAAATCGGATAAACAACATAAATCAAACAAACATGCAAATTAAAAACACAAATAAAAATAAAATCGCAAAGAGAGAGAGAGAGAGAGAGAGAGAGTTGAAAAAGTATTCTTCTTTATCAAATTAATTGCGTTTTTATATTTACAGATGGCGCGGCTCGGTTTACAAACTAATCTGGCGAGAACTACTGGCTTACCTCTTCTTCTACTACGTCATCAATATAACATATCGATATGTTCTCAACGACGAGCAGCAAAGGTGAGTTTCATCGCGCTTAATAACTTCTATAAATAAACAATTAATTAAAGAAATCGGGGAAAGAAGTATAATTGGAAAATGATCAAGTCAATATGCCATTTTTGCCTTCTACGGATGCACGAAGTCGAATAACCTTGACTTTGCTGTAACCGCAATACGAGCAAGTCTTATCGTTACAGTCGAAAAGTTTATTGGCCAGGGCAATCGCACCCGGATTAGCGCTATCGAGAAAAATAAGATTACTTCGCGCAATTACTTCTTAAATGTGCACATAAATCGACACGTGAGAGAGCAGCCTTGGTCGAACGTGAGCGACACACTTCGAGGCTGGTCGCGCTTTTGATACTCTCTTGTCAAGGTGGGATAGAAAAAGCGAAAAAAAAATTGTACACCTCGTATCACTTGGACGTTGTATCGTTAGAGAATTTCGTGCTAATTTTCGCTCTAATCATCGATGAAATGATCGATATTTAACAGGTATTTTTCGAACAACGAAAAAAAAAAGTGTGTCCATTTTTTTATCGATGTTTTCGTCCATTTAGGAATGGACAATGTCGCTAGATGAGCTATTGGCTCATTGTCAGCAAAATAATTCTTATTTATTTAAATATATGTATATTTTTTGTTAATATTATTATTTGAGTGTTTCTTAATTGACATTATTATTTTTATATATCGGGCATTCCACGCTAAATCGACCACTTTCCGGCCCATCATAGAAAAAAGCTATATGTGGACAAAATTAAGATTTAAAATTTTTCAATTTACAAAAAAAAAATAGAAAGAAAAATCTTACCACGATGGGTTTGGCGGCAAATAATGCTAAATTTATCATATTTTTTTTCAGAAAAATAAATCAAAATCAAAAGTGGCGTTCTTTGAAAAATTCGCGTTTTTTCCAAAAAACTAAAAAATCATGTCGAAGACGACTGAATATTTTGCAAATATTTATTTTCATAAAGAACATTTGAAAACAAAGAATTAAAAAAAAGATCTTAATCGGTCCATTTTTCGAAAAGGTATGAGCGTTTGAAAAAAAAGGGCGATTTTTTTTTATTCACTACGTATTTGTGATTATGTAAAAAAAATTGGAAAAAAATCACACAAGCGTTTTAAGATGAAAACAATAACATATTAAAATTTCAGCCAAATCGAAAGGGGTCGGGCCGGGAAGTGGTCGATTTAGCGTGGAATGCCCCATATATAAATTTTTATCAATATTAAAAAGTTTTTTCAATATTTCTTTGCTCATTCTTCCCAGCTTATTTTTATTCTTCGAAGTTTATTATTCGAAAAAAGAATCGTGAGAATGTCCGAAGTCACTGTTGCGAAAAGTCTCACTTTCGCGAACGAAAATAATATAAAAAATGATTTAAGAGGACAGCCTCTCAGTTGGTTCGAGATAAGGGAGGAGAAAAAAAATGTGGGCATATAATTTCAGCGGTGCATAGTGACGAGACGCAAGGAGGCAGACGCGAAACTAAAAAAGAAACTCGGGAACTCGAAACTCTCGTGGATCTCTCTCCCTTTCTCTCTCAGAGAGAGAGAGAGAGAGAGAGAGAGAGAGAGAATGAAAGAGAGAGGGAGAGAGAGAGAGAGGAGAGAGAGAGAGAGAGAGAGAGAGAGAGAGAGAGAGAGAGAGAGAGAGAGAGAGAGAGAGAGAGAGAGAGAGAGAGAGAGAGAGGAGAGAGAGAGAGAGAGAGAGAGAGAGAGAGAGAGAGAGAGAGAGAGAGAGAGAGAAAATGAAAGAGAGAGGGTAGAGAGAGATAAGACGCGAAAGGGAGAGACTTCCTTTCGATTTATCCCGTGCTAAATTTAGGACCTTGGAGCCGGTTTAGGACCCGGCCAATCTTGGGAATGAACTTTTATGTGGCTTGCTACCTCGAGAATTCAACGCTGCGTTGGAAAGTTTTCAAAAAATTACTACAACTCAAGGATTCACGTCGAATTTTGTTTTTTTTTTTTTTCATCGATTTCATAAATTTTCGCTTTACGGGCTCGTGCATTTTTTTTTCTAATACATAAATTACATTTGGGCCACCAATAGTTTATATTTTATTGAGATTATTTTCGTGTAAGTATTCTTTCCGAAAAGTGTATCTAAAGAACTTTCAATGGAAAGATCACGAAGAAAAAAATAATTATAGTTGGCTAAGATAAAAAAAAAAGTTACTCGAAAATAAATGAATTGATTGCTAGCTGAACGTTTAATTGACAGGCATTAAATTTTAATGGACATTTGTTTCTGGCGGCTTAATACGTTTTTTTCCCGTATCTCCCATAACGGGGAATCCCCAGACAAGTTTCACCATACAGATGTTACCGGAATGGAGTAACATTCGTGTCAGGGACCTTGATCCACATACGAAAGGCAGATAGAGGAAGCGACGGACTACAATAAAGCATAACTTTACGTGAAGAGTGGAACGATTAGAAATTATGTACTAAAAAAAAAAATGAGCACAAACATTCAAAAACTGTGGCGATTGTCGTTTTGTTGCGCACGGTCTTTTTTTTTTATCGCTGCTTAGTTTGTCACGGGCCTTGAGCCACTTCTTCTCAAACGACTATTCAACTTTTGTTATTGAGTTGAAAAAAAAAAAAAAGAAATGAACGTTGACGTTATCCTTTTTTTTCGATTAATTCCAGAATATTCGAAAAGATTCGTTACTACTTTGGTAATTCGAGTGAATCGATACCGATGTCCTTCGTCCTGGGATTTTACGTCAGCCTCGTCGTGAAAAGATGGTGGGAGCAATACAAATTACTGCCTTGGCCCGACAATCTCGCACTCTTCATCAGCGCTGCCATCCCTGGAAATGTGAGTGTTCGTCAAATATACTTGTTCGCATCTACCCTCGTTGTTTAACAATATGTTAATTTCCATCGTTCCTTCGTCTGCGGCCTTTTGCGATCTCTTTTTTGCCCTTTTACACGTGTCACCACTTCGTATTACTGGTTCCTGCACGACCAAAAAATATATTTAATTCAAATAGGTTCTACTTGAATTAAATAGGTTTTTTCCTTGTCTCACGGCCCACTACGACACTATTTGTTTCAAATATATATTTCTATTTGTTCCAGCTATTCTTGTTAAGTATTAAATATATTTAAATTAAATAAATAAAGATTATCAAGCACATTCTTTCGTTGAACGTGTGGGAGATATTTCTGAATCAATTTTTTTTTAATTAGCGTGAATAAACGTCTATTTGCTTCAAATATATATTTTTGTCAACCCAAACAAACCCAAACGTTGGTCAATAGTTTGAATCAAATAAGTATTTGTTGCACCAAAGACAGACTATTAATTCAACCAAATAGAAAAATATTTGACTCTACGGAAATTCTATTTAATTTAAATTTAAAAAAATCAAACGAATACATTAGTGGATTCAACTAAATTGTTTTTTGAACAGATGAAACCGAATCACAGATTTATTAGTAATAAATAAAATATTTAGTTATTAGACGATATTAAATAGATCTTGATTTGAATAAATAAATATATACAACAAAAATAATTGCAATAATGGAATGCAATAGAAAACATTTGATTTCACGAAAAATCTAGTTAATTCAAATGAAAAAAAAAACCATCAAATAGACGCATCTAGTTAATAGCAATAGAATTTTTCTGTCAGTGCGAGAAGTTCGAAGTATTGCCCGCATTTGTTCAATACCCTTGCAAAACTCAAAAGTGCGAGCGTGCCTTCGAATAGTTGCTGCGTCGACGAGGAGATCGTTTGAAAAAAAAAAAGAAAAAACCAGATCAAAATCGCAAAGTGGATGTGAAAAAATGCCAGTCATTGGAGAATCGCCAGTGGCTCCGAAATTAACGAGCATTGATCCCCTTCGTCAGCATCGTGAATGAAGGGGGCAAGTGGGGGCGGCTAGGGGGAACGAGGTATACATTGTACTCGTAGGAATTGCCTTGGCACACATTTTCGTGGACATCATCTTTCATCCACTGATCGCTCGGCCGCTCAAGCGTCTGCCAATTGCGACAACTCTCGATACGTAATTTACGCACGCGGTCGGTTTTTTTTTTCCGTATTGGAAATAATTACTGAACAGCATTTCAAGTTATTTGGGGTATAAAATCGTCAGAAAATCGTTTATCAATCACCTATAATAAATGAATAAACAAATCAGTAAAATCATGTATTTCCATTGTCGGGCCCCATCAGTGACGTAAATGATTCCTGGCCGAACCTCCCGGAGATCTTTGACCTCGCTAGCTGAGAATTTCCTCGAGGTCGATAGCCTCTGTCACTCGTCCTGTTTCTCGTGTCGGAGACTCGCGGGATGTAGCTGTATACGAAATAAAAAGAAGTAGAACCTGAAGGCACCGCGCTCAGCGAGCGCCGGGCAAGAAACCGACCGCGAATATCCTTTGTCTCGTTTCGCTCCTTCGTCCCACCGATCCGAAGGACACGACGACCGAGATTACACTCCTGGTCCCCTCTTACCCGTCCTCGGTGGTCCAGACCCTTAGTCCCAAAAAAAATAACGAGAGAGAGAGAGAGAGAGAGTTATATACTCGAAATCCCTTTCCGCCCGTAGCATAAGCATCACAATTCTGACCAGAGTGAAAGTTTTCGATAATCAACTGACGGCGAAGAGCGATGGACTCAAGAGACGGGAATGGCAAAATTAAATTCGTCACTCCCTTCCCGTCGAATGCAGCGAAAGATTTTTTCTATGAACCGTATCGATAAAGTCGATGAAAAATAATTACACTGCAAATCCAAGTGTGTTGTTTTAACGCTACCTTGTGTTAAAAGAAAACATTTCGCCTACACATGGAATCAAACCTACAACCTACTTGCCTATAATACGCTCGCAACCCCTACGCTATCGAGTGCTTGCAGCATTTTATTGTTTAATCGCAGATATAGCATAACAGACAAAAGTAATTTCTAAAATTATTTGTTGTATCACATAAACTATATCAATTAGTTAACGTCATTGTGATAATTAGAGAGTCTTATAAAAATCTTAGTCTTATCAAATTTGCCACTCCTAACTTCGTCTAGGCCTTGTTTAGCCCAGGGGATGGATTTTTTTTATATAATCGATTGCCGAATCAAAAGTTTCGTTACGATCGAGTTCTACCTGAAAAATTCGTAATCAGCGGACGATTTTGCATCAACAAGGGTGTCGGGAACTCGGTGGGAATGCTAAATTGAAATTGGTCCTAATCGGAGCGAGGCAAGGCCTGCAAATGGGACATTTTTTATTTCTCACTAAAATGGATTGAGCAGGCTCTTGGTCGATGAAAAATCGTTTATTGGTCATGAATTTCTCAGTTCCAACTTCGTCCAGGCCTTAGCTCAGGAGATGGATTTGTCTATATAATCGATTGCCGAATCAAGAGTTTCGTTACGATCGAGTTCTACCTGAAAAAATCGTAATCAGCGGACGATTTTGCATCAACAAGGGTGTCGGGAACTCGGTGGGAATGCTAAATTGAAATTGGTCCTAATCGGAACGAGGCAAGGCCTGCAAATGGGACATTTTTTATTTCTCACTAAAATGAATTGAGCAGGCTCTTGGTCGATGGAAAATCGTTTATTGGTCATGAATTTCTCAGTTCCAACTTCGTCCAGGCCTTGGCTCAGGAGATGGATTTGTCTATATAATCGATTGCCGAATCAAGAGTTTCGTTACGATCGAGTTCTACCTGAAAAATTCGTAATCAGCGGACGATTTTGCATCAACAAGGGTGTCGGGAACTCGGTGGGAATGCTAGATTGAAATTGGTCCTAATCGGAACGAGGCAAGGCCTGCAAATGGGACATTTTTATTTCTCACTAAAATGGATTGAGCAGGCTCTTGGTCAATGGAAAATCGTTTATTGGTCATGAATTTCTGTATCATGTGTTACTCACGCTCATTCCTACCGCGTCACCGTTATCGATACCATTTACCGATACAAGCTACATATCCGCGCAAGTTAGTGCACGACCACGCGATCACCCAATATTGGTCCAGGCCAACGCTACTGGCCATGGGAGATCGGCGCAGCCGCTTACCGATCGCGCATCTACTATTGCTGGTAACAAAATTCTTTTTCCTCGTTTTTTTTTCTTCATTCAACAAGTCCGAGACTCGTTTGCATAGAAATTTCGTGATCGATAAACTGATGGCAAGAGCTACCGCGTATTCCTGTAATAATATGCATATTGATAGAGCCGACAACGAGAACACCTAAGCAATTCGCGATCGTTAAAAGTTGCGCAACGTTGTACGGTTATACCGATACGTAGGTATGAACACGTCAGCTGTTTCGCTTCTCCTGTTTTAAGACTCTCTCTCTCTCTCTCTCTCTCTCTCTCTCTCTCTCTCTCTCTCTCTCTCTCTCTCTTTCTCTCTCTAGTTTAAGTACGCTTTACTTTCGTTTTGCGATATTTCTGTACCGATAACGCCTTCGGGCTGCGGATACAAATTAACGATGTACTTTGTACTACACACGCGTTCACGTATCCGCGTGAATTATTGTTTTTCATTCATTTCTGCCACGACGAAGGGAGAGAGGGAAAAAATTGAGGAAATCGATCGTTATATGGCTGATTGCTCGGAATTACCGATTTTTTTTTTGTTTCGTCCCAGGAAAAATGATTGGGCGAATCGATATTTTTTTTTTTTTTACGAAACGAAAAAAATCGACGAAATGTTTTCGGTAATTATCAGGAATGAAGAATCGAGGAGAATGATAGTGAAAAAAATGGCAAATGCCGGCGGTAAAAAAGCCCCGTTTCGAAATAGCATAGAATCGGGCGGGGGCTTGACGTTTTGCGGAAATCCGATCGGTTGCCAATCCGGGTGAGTTATTGGCATAGCTTCACACGTTACAGTAGGTCCGCCGTCGTTGCAACTTCGTGCGAAACGAACGCACGCGCCTTCCTCGTGGACTTCCCTGTGTTGAAAGGGAAAGGAGAGAGAGAGAGAGAGAGAGAGAGAGAGAGAGAGAGAGAGAGAGAGAGAGAGAGAGAGAGAGAGAGAGAGAGAGAGGGACAAGCTCAGCGGAACAATTATCCGCAGTAAAGCTCGTCGCGAAATGCACAAGCATATTTACATTCTATTTAAATTAGAGTTAACCCAAATTTTATGCATCATTGTATGAGGAAATATCCAAAAACGACAAAAATTGTAAACTCGCTGGAAACAAAAGTCATGAAAAAGAAAATAGCATGAGCTAAAAAAAAATTACATCGTCGCAAAAATAAAAACTGAAACGAAGCCAAGATCTGAAGAAAGGGAAAGTGTCGATGGCTCCTGTGGTATTCGAGGATCGAACGTGTCTCGAATTTTTCTTTCGTTTTAGTTGAAATCGAATTTTCACACCGATATAACGAGCGATACACGTCGCGACAGCTTCGTACGAAGATTTGTGTAGTCTTTTTTTTTTTTCTCTCATTTCTCTCCATAGCCTTGACGTCCGCGTGGGTGTTCGTCTCGTCGAAAGGGAAATTTTCACACGAGCTCGTTCTTCACAGTTCGATGGTCTTTCGTTTTAGTATGACAACGAGCACATTTACTCTCGTTTTCTATTTCACATTGTTTTTTTTCCACTTGATCGCCGCACACTCTGTACGTTCCAATATGAACGTCTCGATAATTCGCGTCGTATCGTGGGCGTTCGGGGAAAGGATTTTTCTATTGGGATAAAAATTCGGTTTCAGGATGAACGAGGCCGTTTGATGAGACGGAATATCGTGAGGTACGCCGTGCTCGCGTACGTTATTACTCTCCAAAGAATTTCTCTGAGGGTCAAGAGACGCTTTCCCACTCTGCAGCACATCGTCGATGTCGGTAAGTACCCAAAAAGCATTTTTTCAAAAATCATTCTTTCAGAGCTAACGATTGCACGCTGAGCGGAGTTTCAAATTGAAACGAAAAATAAATGAGCTGCGTTTGAGTGAATTTTTTTGCCAATTTGCGTAAACAATTTGGATTTTCAATACTTTTTTTATTCGAATTCTATATCAATGTATTTTTACCCCCTGAAAACGAATCCGCCATTACTTTTTTCCCAAAACCCAACATTTTCATTAAAAAATCGCCAAAAGTGTGTGAAAAGACGTTTTTCGCATGAAGCCCGCGTAATTTTGAGCGTTTGACATAAACTCAATGATATTCGTAATCGGTGGAAAATTTTCCATTAGATAGCCAACTTAAAGGGTTCAAAAGTCGACAAAGCAAATGTCGACCCTTCCGGCAGCGTTGGGCATTGATCAATTAAATTTTCAATCAGTTCATCAATTGACTAAAAAAGTAATTTCCATTAATTTAATTGCAATTAATGTTAATTGCATGTTGCAATTAATTTATTTGAATTAATCTATGTTAATTCCAACTCGCAATTAAAACAATTGGAATTTACTTTTTTAATTGTTCTAAGAAACAATTAAAAGTAACAATTAACCTATTTAACTTTACGGATATCAGATAGAACGTATTTGTTTGGGTTTTGTAGGCTTGCGCAGCGCAATAACTTACACATTTGTTCTGACGCCACAACGCGCCCTATACAATAATCAGTTTTAATTGTCAGTTTTCAATCAAATACACCAAAACGATTGAAAATTGATTAGCTTCCAATTGCGGAAAGTCACGATTAACAATTGATTAATTGTTAATTGCGACTACACCAATTAACAATTGATTAATTGTTAACTGCGACTACACCAATTAACAATTGATTAATTGTTAATTGCGACTACACCAATTAACAATTGATCAATTGTTAATTGCGACTACACCAATTAACAATTGATTAATTGTTAATTCCGACTACACCAATTAACAATTGATTAATTGTTAATTGCGACTACACCAATTAACAATTGATTAATTGTTAATTCCGACTACACCAATAAACAATTGATTAATTGTTAATTCCGACTACAGCAATTAACAATTGATTAATTGTTAATTGCGACTACACCAATTAACAATTAATCAATTGTCAATCGTCAGTTTAATTTCAGTTAATTTGAGAATTACAATTAATTAATTGTTAATTGTTATACTCGTGATTAACAATTAATTAATTGTTAATCTTTAGTTACCCTTGCAATAAAAGTTTTGCCCAACACACTGCCTTCCGGCCACTTTTCTCGATTGCTCTCGGACCAAAGCAATCATGAAATAGTTTGATTGGCTTCGACTATATGCACGTCCGAAATTTCCTGAAGTATTTCCGGCAGCGAATAAAACGAATAAAATAAAATCTTCAAATGATCATTTAACCGTTCATATCCTTTAATTCGAAATGTGTCCTCGCGCGAGACCATTCCCGAGGTCTTATACCGTTCGTAAATGCTCGTCACGAACGAAGCCGTGAACGTCGACGCGTCCCGTCTTTCTCGTTAACTCGCGCCCGAGACTTCTGTTTGCTCGTTATTTCCGATCGTTCGGTTCCCCCTCGCCCCTTCCTCCTCCGTCTCCCCCCTCTCGATATTCTCGAATATTTTAAGCCACCCTTTTGTAGCAAATGATCTTACATCGATGATCACGTGTTCGGTGTAGATCTTTTGCTCCGGAGACGGAGGAAACTCATGGTGAGGGTCAGAGGGCGGGGGGGGGGGGGGGGGACGGAGTCGAAGAATTCCGAGATAGAGGCCAGAAGAAACGGAATATATGATCTAGGAGGGACTCGGGCGTTCACGTGCATCCTCCATGAGTAAACATTCCGATCTCTCCAACTATCTTTCTATCTTGCCATGTCTTTCTCGAGGCTCGATCAACCCTGTCACTACGAGTACGACCGATCGCGAGATTCAATGAGAATACCCAAGAAATTTTATGAAACATGCATGCAGCATACATAGCGAAGGAATGCGGAATAAGATTTATTACGTAATAAAAATGACAAGGGTAGATCGATTGCGAAAGCGCGAAGCTGGCGTAAAAAAAAAAAACAAACAAACGCGCCTTTTTTTTATACAATTTTTTTTTCTTTATCCATTTTCATTTTAATTGTGTATATAAAAAATTTATGCAAGAATGAGGGAGCCATAAAATCGAGCGAATGTATCCAAGATATTGCTTTGAGATGCCACTCACAGGCAACGAATTAAATCGATGATCGACTTACACGTTTCGTATTGTGTATGACAAGTATGATCCAGGAATTTCTTACTTCGAGCTCATTGAATCACCTCGCGGTGTACGGCTCGTATTACAGTCCGAGAATTCATCCGTACGAACGTGCGTGCGTTTTGCAAAAAAAAAAAAATGGACAAATTCGTCCGTTTGATTGCTAAAGGAAATAAAAGATCCCGATTTGTTATGATTTTTTTTTTTCTTCATGGATAAACGTTAGTTCGAATTATAGGTGTATGACTTAATTTTTACAAATTTTTTCTTCGAGCTTAAAATTATATTTAAAATAGAAATATTTTCGCGATCTTTTGTGGTTTTGAAAGGATCGGACGCAAGGTTTCAGAACACCGAACGACAAGTCTACGTGGGCTACATAACCTCTCGGAATAGCAGAGTTTACGACGGCAACTGATAAACAGCACATTCGGCACTGCATTTTATACGAATTCCAACAAGGAAAAAATGCTTCTTAAACACGGGAATCAATTTGTAGTGTTCTTGGTGCCGACGTTGTGTCTTATGAAACGTGTAATTATTGGTACAAACGTTTTAGAAGTGGTGATTTCGATCTTAGTGACCAGCCGCGCCCTGGACAAGATACGAAGGGTGTGCTTTATTACGAACTCCTGGAAACTGGTCAGACGGTGACTGTGGAATGCTACAGCCGACAATTGAACAAGCTGAGCGAAGAACTTGATCAGAAAAGGCTATTTTACTGGGCAAGGAAGCAGGCAAGTCATACTGCTGCATGACAACGCTCGACGTCACGTTGCTCGCGCGACTCAAAAGACCCTCTTGAACTTGGGATGGAGAGTTCTCCCGCACGCGGCATATTCACCAGACTTGGCCCCGTCAGACTACCATTTGTTCCGGTCAATGCAGCACGCCTTAGTGGATAAACAGTTCAAAACGCTGAACGATGTGCGTAAATTCGTCGATGACTTTATCGCCTCGAAGCCTGCAAGTTTCTTGCGCGGCGGCATTCGTATGTTACCTGAGAGATGGCGCAAGGTCGTAGAAAACGATGGACGATATTTCCAAGATTAAGTTCGTTGTTCTCTATTTTTTTATATTAAATAAATTTGCCGAAAAATCTGTAAAAATTAAGTCATACACCTAATATATATCGCACGGAGTACTCGGGGATTGCAAATTCATTTTGACCAATCTGACATTAAATATACAAGGAGTAGTATTCAAGAATTATTCTAAAAACGAACGACGGCAATTTGTCTCTTGAGAAAGGTCCATAAATATTTTAAGAACCATGTTCCTCATTTTTATTACAATTGTGAGTAATTAAAATAGTTCAATTAATTAATTTCATAAATGTAATAAAATCAATTAATTTCATTAATTTATCTAAATCAATTGAATCAATTAATCCAATTAATTTTCAATTTTTAATCATTACATTTTCGTTCCATTCAAAAATTACCAAAGTAAAAAAAAAAGTTGTCAACCACGAGAACTCAGTACAAATTTTGCAAAACGATCGACGGATATTTATTATCGCAAGACCTCAATGAACGTTATAAAAATGATCGCCAATAATTTTATTGATCGATAAACACGTCACTCCGTGACTAAACATTAATCAATTTTCTTCATTTTTTTTTTTAATAAAGAAAAAAGAATAGATTGTAAAATGTTCTATTTTAATCACACGGATAAACCAACCCGATAATTTGCTGTTATCTCGTGCGCGCAAAATAAAAAGCCCTTGCGTTCCGGATCCATAGGAAAGATTGCTTCTCAGCAGGGAGGTGAAAAAAAAATGGGGCCGCGAGGGAAACGAAGATACTGTACGCGCGGTGAGTGTTTGATGGTGCCGGCGCCATCGAGTTCTTCTCTCTTTTTTTCCCTAATGCTGCTCCTCGTCATTTACTCTTATTTCACCTTATTTCATTCCGTCGTCTTTGAGCCTCGAACCTATATCTCCGTTAATACTCTTTCGATCACAAACTATACTCGTGCTGAGGGAAAATAATGAAAAAAAAATATGAAAAACAAAAAAAAACGAAAGCTTACGGCAGGAATCTATTCCCGGATTGAAAATTCCCGCTTATCACGATAATAATTACACATCGTGATAGACAAACCGACTTATAAATAATAAACGGGTAATTCTTGTTCCGGGCGTGTATATTTATAACGCTCTCACGTCGTTACATCCATCTCTCCATCTCTCTCTCTCTCTCTCTCTCTCTCTCTCTCTCTCTCTCTCTCTCTCTCTCTCTCTCTCTCTCTCTCTCTCTCTCTCTCTCTCTCTCTCTCTCTCTCTCTCTCTCTCACTCTCGTTCGAATATTCTCACCTCCTCAGATACGTCTAATTTTCCTCATCACTCGTCCACCCCGTCGAACCATTTTTTTTTCCCGTACATATATCGGCTGAAAACCTAATTCATAATTTTCTCAAACGGTCGCGAGACACGTCGATCCTATTTCTGGAATCCAGTTTATCAAGTAACATCCGATTATAATTAATAATAATTATACACGCGTACGTTGCAAGCGACATGTGCAGTTGTTTGTTTGCAAATAATAAACGGTTAGTTTCTATTTTGTTGTTGTATTATTATTTTTTTTTTTTTTGAGCGCTGTTAGTTTCACCGATATACCATCTCGTCTTTCTTTCGCCGTAGCGAGACACTTTCCTGGCGCGAAGATGCCGATTTATTTTGTTCCGCAAGCCTACAATTATAAGCGTATCATACTTATCTATTCGTGCTGGCCACCTGCTTATCAAATACTGCCTATAATAATGAACAATTATTACTTAGATACGCCGTTCAGTATGGTGAGTCGGGCGAGGAATTTTTTTTTTTTTGGCAAGAATTTTATTCGGAAACTTTTTTACTATGTATGGCGCGCAATTGCCTCAAATTTCTCTCTGTCTCTCGTTCTCTCTCAAGCTATTTTTATTATTCATTATAAATTATATTTCATATATTAGATGAAGTAAAAAGTTCTGAGCGTTTATTCGCTTTATTTCGACGATGAAATTAACAGACGGATTATCCGATTTAGATGAAATATGTTCCGTTTTGTTCGATAAGTTTGGTCCATTTTGAAGGCAATTTCATAATTCCACGATTGAAGAAGTTCTCGTTCCTATTTGGTAAAAAACTTGACCAGCTCATTTTCACAAGCCTCTCTTGAGACCAGTTTTTTACCATCTCAATGCTCAAACCGAAAGAAACCATTACTGGGGCTCTCTACCGAACACAATTGATGAGATTGAGCCGAGCACTCAAGGAAAAACGCGCCCACTATCACTCCAGACACGACAAAATTATTCTCCTGCATGATGATGCTCCTCCACATGTTGCAGCGCCGGTCAAAACCTACTTGGAAACACTCAATTGGGAAGTTTTACCCCACCCGCCGTATTCACCAGACATTGCTCCCTCTCACTATCATTTATTTCGATCGATGACGCACGGCCTGCCTGAGCAGCACTTCACATCATATGAAGATACGAAAAATTGGGTCGATTTGTGGATAGCCTCAAAAGATGAAGCGTTCTTCCGACGCGGCATCCATATGCTGCCGGAAAGATAGCAAAAAGTAGTGGCTAGCGATAGACAATACTTTGAATAAAACAAAGTATCGTTCTTTCACAATAAATGCCCAATTTTTTATTAAAAAAATCCGCGGAGACTTATTTGTACGCCCAATATATTTATTATTTTGTTATTTCTTATTACAACTACTGCTCGTTATTTTATTATTATGGTTATCATTTTATTCATTGTTAACAAAGTAAAATAATATAATAATATGGTCATAATAAAATGGCCAATTATTTTTACCGCATATATTATTTTTTTTTCTCCGAAGCGGGAAGTAGAAATGTTCGGAATATTCCATGAACGCAATGTCCGCGTAACACGCTCACGGGGTACAGCGTGCAGGAATAAAATCTATAAAGAAAATTAAATTAAATTAAATTAAAAAAAAAAAAGATTCGAAGGTTGAACGAGATCCCGTCGTCACATTTCGCGCCAAGTTTTTCGCGACGAGTGGGTGGTGCGCGACGAAACCTTGCATCGCACATTACGTGTGTAAAATCCTCCGCTCCTCAGTCCACGCCGTATCGAGAATGTCGAATCAAAGACTCGTGCGACGGCCTTAACCGATTCTTCTTATCCGCGAACGTGACTCTCTCCCGCTAAGAATAAAACTTTGTTTTCAAATTTAACGCTCGTCGTTACAGCGCTACCGATAAGTAAAAAAGAAATAAATGCGATTTTCATTATCGTCGAAGGAACGGGATTGCTCTGCCCTGGAAGAGAAGACAAACAATGCGGAAAAATCATCGTAACTCCAAGAGAGTGCGATTCGAAATAACAAAGGAAATTATTATTAATCGGCTTTACGCGTCATTATGATAGGGATAGAGAAAAAATGGTTTGCAAGCAGCAGGAAGAAAAGACACTATGAAATATCATGGATTGATGAAGTTAAATTTTTCATCGCATCGAAAATTATTATTAATTTATTACTTTGATTATTGTCCAAAGTCATATTTTGCAGATTTAACATATAGATCGATAAATAAGAATCCGAAAAAAAAATGTTGCTTTTCGTAGCTCAAATCTGCCAAAGGAAATTTGAAAAATGAAAAAAAGAAAACATTCTCGTTGCATTTCAACGATGCAAACTTCAGCGTCGTATTCATTAAGCTTCATATTTTTCTCATCAAATGGCATTTTCCGATTATCCACTTGTAAATAACCTCATATGAAAATCCCTCCCCTCCCCCGCATCACACGCCCCCATCCTTCAAATGTTTCCCAAGAGAAGACGCAAAACCGCCACGAGGAAGACGGAGATTAAAAAACGATTCGCCATCGGTGTTCAACGTCGTCATTATTGTTGCTATCAATCAAGAATACTTGATTTACCGTCCATTTTTTTTCTTTCGCGCTCTCGCGAGTCTCCGGAGCTGTATCACAGCAGGGGCTCCGTGTGGTCGTAATCCATCGTTTCTTGGACTCGTCACGCCACGCGCATCTCATTGCGGCCCGTTCCATCCGATTCCATATCCTGGCATCCTATAATTTAGCTCGAAGATACACGGGAGAGTATTTTCACCGAGATTATACCGATCGTCAAGCCCTCCTGTTCCAATAATGTATGTATGCGTGGGGAAAGGTGGTTTTTGAGTATATATTGGAGGTCGCGGATCATCCTCATAGTCCTTACGATCTAAGTTCCATACTCAGAGTACGATCTTTCGATCTTAAGCTATTTATTCTACGAACCCAAATCTTTAACGATCAATTGATTATCATCTAAAATTAAATAAAAATACATCCCAGTATACAGGTGAAATTTCGAGCCAAGTTACCGAACTGTTAACCAAAAATTACGACTTCAAAAATCGTATAATTTATGCAACACTTTATGGAGATAATAATGAAATCGTACACAGCGCCCGCAGTGAACAAAAATTCTATTAAGAGGTTACGTGGGTTTCGAAGTAAACAAAAAGCATATCTTCTCTAGTTTTTTTTTATATAATATATAAATTATTTTATTCAAAATGTTAAGCACATAAAAGGGGAAATTCAGCCGGTGGGATCTGGTTTCCGGAGACCCCTAAAAAAAGTGTCCTCGCGGTGGTCAGGATAACTCATGATAGCTTTATCTGAAATTGAAAAACCAATTTTTTTCTTTCAGTAGATAAGTATAGCTCGTTATATAACGAAGGATTTTTTGAAAAATGGAAATTTGAATTTTTGGCTGAATTGTATGCAAAATAGTTCAATTTTTGGTACAATTTACCCTACGTGTAGCCTTGTAAAATTAGTTTTAATCGAAAAAAAAACCTTCGTTCAATCACTAGTCAATGCTATTTTGAAGAAGTGTGCAAAATTTCAATAAGTTCGGTGCATTAGTTTTTGAGAAATCGTGTCCATCGACTTTAACACTAGATTTACCAGACCAGGTACTGGTATAAGTGTCAATAACAAAAAATATATTTGTTACGAATATATATAAAGTAACATTAAGTTCATAAAATGTATTCTCTACTTATAGCTACAAAAGTCATAACATCATTTCGGAAAGCAAATTTACATGCAGTAGGAATTTTGAATTGAAATTGCACAACCAGTCAAAATGACTGGTCTGGTAAATCTAGTGTTAAAAATAGTGTTTTGAGAAAAATGCTTATACCTGCGTCGCTCCCGGCCGGTCTTTCCCAACGTGGGGAATTTCCAAAGGCTCTCTCTCTCCTAGACTTTTACCCCGATTGACTTAAAACTTTGGGAGAATATTTCACCAGGTGTACAAGTATGAAATGCGGATTTTTTTTCTAAAAAAAAACACGTTAAATTCGGAAGAATGATAAAAAGTGCTTTATTCAAAGTATGCTCCATCGCTTGTTATACATTTTTCCCATCTTTCGGGCAATTTGTGAATACCACGCCAGTAAAAATCTTCCCCTTTTGCTGCGAACCATTCATCGAGCCATTTTTTCACATCTTCGTACGAACCAAAGCGCTGCTCAGCAAGTGCGTGACCCATCGATGCAAACAAGTGGTAATTGGAAGGAGCCAAGTCTGGTGAGTAAGCCGCATGGGGTAGAACTTCCCAGCTGAGTGCTTCCAACTTGTCGCGAACTGGTTTTGCCGTATGTGATGGAGCATTGTCATGAAGAAAAATGACTTTGTGTTGCCTCTTTCGGTATTCTGGCCTTTTTTCAAGCAGCGAACGGTTCAAATTGGTCAATTGTTGTTGGTAACGTTTAGTATTAACCGTTTCCCCAGGTTTTAACAGCTCATAATATCTTTTTGGCGGTTTTCCATGTTCCTTGTCTGCAACATCGAAGTCACCACTTTTGAAACGCCGAAACCATCGTTCACACGTATCTTGCGATGGAGCATGTTCACCATAAGCTTCTCGAAGTAATCGGTATGATTCAGCAGCAGTTTTCTTCAAATGAAAACAAAAAATTAATGCTGTCCGCGAATGCTCTTCGTTCGGTATAAATTTCGACATATTGAACACAACAACACAACACTATGCACACACTTTTCCAATTTATCACTCGTGCGCATCTGACACTTGTTGATGACACAACGAAATGGCGCAGTTTCAAATCTTTATAGCACAAACTGCATTGGTGCACCACCTGTTGTCTGAAATCCGCATTTCATACTTGTACACCTGGTAGACATATATTGTACTATTAGATAATAAAATTAAAAAATGGATTTTTTGACATTTTGAAACCCACGTAACCACCTAAACTCGGCTATTGATCTGTCAAATCTGTATGAGCGTAACACGAGTTTTTTTGCAATCAAATAAAAAATGGGCCATGATGAAGACAGGTAAAAATGCAGAGGCGTAACTCAGTTTGAAAATCACTACCGATTTCGGGTTCTTGGGCATACACACGTGTTGAACTCCGTGTGGCCTTGAGGTAGGTCATATTATCGCGAGAGTGAGAAAACACTTATGAAGTTCGTCTATACCTACATATATTTGGAAAAAGGATCGTGCAGTTAAAAAAAAAGCAAGGAAGCTCGATGAGAAAAAATAAATAATAAATAACAAAATTTGTCACTTAGCTATCATTAATTTTGTCAAATTCTTTTCACTTGCACTCTCGAGTTCCTCGGTATCGTAATAGTTGACGCGAACACACGTTCGACCACGCGGCAGTTAATTTTCTCCTTTTGGCATCGCTAATCGAGCCATTCGTTCTTATTGACAATCCGTTCGCATCACTTAGAAAGAAGCGCGACTGTATTTTTCAAGCGCGATTCTAATTACGCGCCGACGTTCCCTAATCAGTGTATGCCCCGCGCGGTTTCACCATGGCGTCGCGTCGAACCATCACGCGGCCGCATATGTAAAAGCAACATTAAGACACGTCGTGCTTGCTAATTATTCTCGTTTCTACGAAATACAAAAATTCATAGGAGCTTTAAACTTTTCGGTCGATTGCTCGCTGCTTTCTTCTTCCGGGTATTAAGATTCCTGGCTTAAGGACGATATTTTTTTTTCGTGCATTTTTAACATTTCTTTCTAATAATTTGTTACTTGCCAGGTGTTTATGTGAACTGAAAAAATTGTTGAGGCTTCCCGAACAGAATTTTATCCCCAATCTACCTTTTCGTTCTGTCCTTCATCAGTACACCTTTACGCCCTCTAAGGAACACGTCTTTCGAATTTCATTGAGATAAAAGCCGAGAATTTGATTTTCCCATACAAACTTCAACATCCCGTTGCACACCTGAATGATCAGTTGAATCCCTACAACAATTTCATGGGACAATTGCATGGGAAAGATTTACGTTGGAACCTAAAAAAGCCATATCCCATGAAGAAATTTGTCGGGGAGTTCCTAGATCTTACCACATCCCTATAGGGATTTGACAGGGACGCCGCACGTAGGGGTTCCACATTGGATTCCAACCGGATGTCGCGCTATTTCCCAATTCACGTCGTTTGAGAACTTTTTATTTGAAATTCTTAACCGGAATTTGTTGGATATCCCGAAAAAATATCGTTTCGTGATCCTGTGCACAAATTTGTTGCGGAGTCCCAAATTGCACCGAAATCTCTACAGGGATTTGTTGGGGACATCGCAGATAGGGAGTCTTCATTGGGATCCAATTGGATTCTGCACTGTTCCCCGATGAACGCCATTTGAGAATTCTTACCATCGAATTTACGTATCGAAAATAAAATAAAATCGAATACTTACGAATCGAAAATATGTGAAAAGTCACGAGAAAAAAATGGCCGTGTTGAATTTATGTCAAAGTTCAGCAAAATAAATAACAAACGATAATCGAAGTGGATTCTCAGTGATGTGATTGAAATCGATTTTTAAGAAATACTTTTGTTTTTAGCGATTTATACTTTTAAACATTAGGTTTATACTTTATGATGATCTACTCATTTTGTATGTCTGTATATTTTGTTTAGAAAATTCAACGTACAGAATGCAATGGGATCCATCAAGAATCGTATCGGATTCTGTTTGATAATGTGGCAATCCTTTACTATTGGATCTGGATTCGTACATTGGATTTCAATGAGGAATTCCGATTAGAATCAAATGTTACGGGCGTGCCGTTTTAGTATAGAGAATCCAATGCCATGACCCATTGGATCCCTATCAGGAAGTAGGAACCAGATTGGATCCTTACGCCAATTTCTGCACGGGATATGTTTTTAAAGATCGATATTTAAGGTTCATGGTCACCAAATTCCTACCTTTCTCAAAGAGTACCCACGATAAACTGACTGACTCGGAAATGTTGATAAAAAGAGACCCATCTCGCTTATTTATCGTGCCTTGAATTTTTTACGATTACTCGTCGAACTAGCCTTTCTCTTTCATCGTGACATTTTTCTCCAGAATCGTTCAAACTGCTTGAAGCGTTTCGCAAGGTTGTCCAGAGTTCTAACTCGTATTGTTTAGAGACAATGGGAACGGAGCTGCTGAAATGTTTTTATGGTAAAGCTGGCGTGAAACATCCCGTACACATCGGTGCGCGAATGAGAAGAGAACATGAAGGGAGCAAGAACATGCCGATAAGTGCCCAAGAGCGGAAACTTCGAGCGCTCCTCGCGACTTAGTTACCGATTTTTTTATCTCCTTCGTGCTTTCCATTTTTTCTTTTTTTTTGG
Organism: Ophion ventricosus; assembly: GCA_963932345.1. Taxonomy (NCBI): domain Eukaryota; kingdom Metazoa; phylum Arthropoda; class Insecta; order Hymenoptera; family Ichneumonidae; genus Ophion; species Ophion ventricosus. The sequence goes on from OZ010723.1 coordinate 8,213,052, forward strand.
TACTTTCGCAACGACCTTGGCTCGCGCGGACAAGGATCCTCCGCGTACCTTGAACTCGTACACACACGTCTTGCCGTTCCCTCGAACGCGCCAATGCCTCCCACCGGATGTGGCCAATCGCCCTTGCTGGAGCTCCAACGCGGATACATTTTTACGATCGTGCATTTTTAACATTCCTTTTTTCTTATTTTAACCTTCATCCATAAATTGGACTTATTATCCCGCGCAGAAATTTTTGTAGGGATCCAATTGGATTCCCATACTTGTCACCACTTCTTGATAGGAATCCAATAGGTCATCGCATTGGATCCCTATACTAAAACGTCACGCTCTTATATTGCATTCTAATCGGGATTCCTCAGGGGAATCCTCTTATATTGCATTCTAATCGGGATTCCTCAGGGGAATCCAATTTACGAATCTAATTTGAATCCTAAAGAATTACGGTGTTATCGAACAGAATCCGATACGATTCTTGGTGGATCCCATCCCATTCTGTAGGTTGATTTTTTTTTTAAAGGTAGGACATGTTTTCCGCTATCAAATAACCAAGTAATGCTTTATACAAAAGTGAACTGTTTGCGACATATTTTCTTTATTATTTTTTCTTAAGCGATGGGGCGGCAACTTAAAAAATTCATGAAAAAAAACTATTGTATGAAATCAAACTTTTTTTTAATTATTTGTAGTTTGAGAACACAGTAATAAAGGATTTTATGGAATAAGAATAATCTGAAAGCGTTTTTGAATTAGAGGACCAAAACTAATTTTCGTAATTTTCATTGACAAAAATGTTTTTTTTATTTTTTTAATAACTAAGTTACTTAGCCTGCGGATCATTAAAGAAAACAACAGCACATTATTGTACCCTTGGACCCCTAATTAAAAAATATTTGTAGATTATTCGTATTTTATTGTTGATAATTTTTTGTTCCTGTGTCCTCAAACTACAAATAATAAAAAAGTGTGATTCCCTACAACAGTTTTTTTTCACTTTATTTTTAAAGTTACCTACCCATCACTTTAAAAATAATAATATCTCGTAAATGGTTCCCTTTTGCATAACCCATTACTGGGTTATTTGATAGCGGGAAACATGTCCTACAATTATTTTACGGGATCATGACAAATAACCAGTAGCCCCGTATATAGGTATACAAAATCAGTTGATCTTTAACCCTTCGTAGACACACTTCCAAATTCAATCGCGGTGGTCACACTTGGGTCGATTCTACCCAGTCAGTTTTCAAAAAAGTATTCTGACCAAACTATCCGTCCGAAGTGGTTCAAAAAATTACGGAACATGCTTTGAACTTTCTAGATAATGTACGAAAATTTTATTTATAAAAAATAAAATGGCGACATGTTAAAAAAAAATTCATAAAGAGGTGAAAACGCAAAAAAGACACATTTTCGCTCAAAAAATCATAGTTTCTTGAATTTTCAACATTTTTACCTAAAATTTGGACTTGATACTCCATAGATATTCTACTTTTGAGAAAAAAATAGTAGCATAGTAAGAGGGTAAATTTTATGGTATGAGGATACTTCAGACTCCAGGTAAGATGGTGAATACATTCCCATTCAAACTATTGTATATTCACGCCAAAAATTGATGGACGGGTCGATTCTACAAAGAGTGACCACGAAGGGTTAAAAAGTATAAATCGCTTAAAAAAGTATATCTTAAAAATCGATTTGAATCACATTCCTGAAAATCTGCTGCAATTATCGTTTGTTATTCATTTTCCTGCACCTTGACATCATATCAGCACATACCTATATGCTCACGAAGCACGCAGATTATATTTTTGAACACGCCGAGTTTTTTCTCGTGACTTTTCACATATTTTCGATTCGTACGTGGTAAGAATTCTCAAATGGCGTTCATCGAGGAACAGCACAGAGTCCAATTGGATCCCAATGAGGATTTTCCCTATGTGCGGTGTCTAATAAACCTCTATAGAGATGTAGGTGGATCTTGGGACTCCCCAATACATTTGTGCACATCATCACGAAAGTATATTTCTTTCTGGGACATCCAGCAAGCTGCGGTTGAGAATAAAAAATAAAATATCAAACGACGTGAATTGGGATATAGTGGAAAATCCACTTGGATTCGAGTGTGGACTCCCTACGTGCGGCGTCCCTATAAAATCCTCATAGGGATGTGACAGGATCTAGGGACTACTCACAAAATTTCTGCACGAGTATCGTCAAATAAATGCAACGAGAAGGATAAAATGAGTTCAGCTATGAGCGCGAATTCGGAAGAATTTCTGGAAGAAAAATGGACTGCCTTGGCTGAAGGAAAAGCACTAGAGAACACCGACGAATGATCGCTGATTCGAAAGTTTATTCGTAGGATGCGCGATATTGCAATGTACCCCCAGCAGTGTTTCCGGCAGGCGGAGGGGACGCGGGGCAAGAGGGACAGGCTGGAGGTGACAAAAAAAAAGTATCACTCGGTTATAACGGTAAGCGTCCTCCAGCTGTATTTCCTCCCGGTCTCTCAACGTGAACGACCGTACGCGCGAGATCAAACAGTTTGACCGACCAATTAACGCGTCGATTAGCGCTACCATCGAGTCACGAACTCGTCAGAGTCAGGATCGAGTCATGACGTATAAGCGCGAAATTCTCAAAAATGTTCGAAGACTCGGCAACGGAGTGCGAAAAAAAAAGATGTGAAAAAAAACCGAGGATTTTTATGAAACAAAGCTGCAGGAACGATGACCCGGGGCGATTTTTACGCACCTCTTATGCGTCATCGATTAGAGTGATGGAAACTTGCGAAAAAAAAAAAACAATTTGGAATTCTATCCGAGACCTACATTCTGGGACATCGGGGAATACCTCGTTGACGTTTCGTGTTACGCAAATGCGTCGGGTTAACCCGAGTCAGCGCTAAATTATTTGCATACACAATCGGACAAATTGTGATGCAATTTTGTTTCCCGCTCGCTGAAGGGAGCACGATACCGCAGAGTTGTCCAAAATCTGTATCGGGCGTTTTGCTCGATACAAATGTATCGAGTATCAAAAAATTTTTCGTTATTCGATAGAAAAGTATCAAGCTTATGTTGGGGATCGCGTCTTTTGTATCGAGTAGCGAACATTTATTCGATACTCGATACTTTTATAATATTTTTATTTGTTTAAATTTGTATAAAATTGTTTTTTTTTCTTATTTGAAATGAAATTGTTAAATTTTCCGAATGCATATAAATTTTTCAAGAATTTTTTCATAGTTTTGAAATTTGTTTTTACAAATTTTGAAAAATTGACAAAAAGTCGGTACAAAAGTATCGAGTATCGTAAAACTTTCCGTTACTTGACACAAAAGTATCGAGTATCAAAGGATTTTTCGTTACTCGATACAAAAGTATCGAGCGATTGTTGGAGATCGCTACTTTTGTAGCGAAGTATCGATCGAATTCTTGTTGCTCGATACATCGAGCAACAAGTATCGAGTATCTTTACTCGAATTCGATAGTGAAGTAACTAGTTACTGCCAACTCTGCACGATACTTGCCGATTTTCATACCATCGTTGGTTGTCTGGTTGTTTCTTGTCAAAAAAAAAACGGTGCATCAGCCGTAACACTACAAATCCAAGTGCATTTAACACAGCTAACTTGTGGTGACTTTTTACACATTTCTGAGTATATAATTTCGGGATTCGCTTAGTGCGTTTTGTATTACACACTTAGGGGTATTGTTTTAAGTTGTATATGTCATTAAATCTACTCGAGGATTTTCCAAAAATCGATTTTTTTTGTTAAAAATGTACCTTAGTACCTATAAAATTATATTCCAAAAGATAATGGGTGTGAAAAATCTCTAAGTACTTGATTTTCGAATTCTAGCGCAACCCCTCTTGAGTCAGGTCGTGACTTTCTACTAACTTTAAACGCGTTTATCTCAAAACTACATTTTTCAAGTCGGCCGGACTCATAACTCAAACAAATTTCAACCGATTCACTTCAAATTTTAACTGTATATTTATAATTACATTTTCTGTGATACTACGTAGGATTTTTTAAATTATATTGCATAGTTCCTTTTTTATAAACAATTTCCTGACGATTTTCTCATGGCATTTTCTACTTTTTGTTTTAGAAATGCGCCATTTTGACAAAAAACAATATATCAAAAAAATCCTACGTACTTCTATGGCTATTCTTATATATAATCGAAAAAACTTTAGTGTCTCATCATAACTCAAAAATTATAGGAACTGTTGGTCCGGCCGTTGACCTTCCATAAATAAAGGCTCCATCGGAAAAAAGTGACACAGTCGCCATGTTGACATGTATCGCTGTAAAAATATAATTTTGTATAGTCAATTACGTGTATAATAAAACCCCTATTTTGTAATTCCGATTTATTTTATGGTATCGCTGAAGAAAAAAAATCACAAAACATGCTTTTTTTGGCCTCTAGAGTGGCCTAAGGCCTTAAAACGTGTCAATTGCTAAAGCTATACACCTACGTGTAGGTTAGGGAGGGGCATGTTGAGCAAGTTTGGAATCATCGCCCTATAATTCCTTAACAGTCTGCCGTATAAAAATGATGAAACCTACTTTTGTCAATAGAACATTTATTTGGAAAAACAGACTGTAGACGAAATTTCTGTTATCCTTATTGCTTCACAGATAATCGCTCTCAAATGACTGAGACCACATTTGCTCAACCTGCCCCGATAGTGGGGTAAGTCAAGCAGGAGTATGAGGTAAGTTGGGCAAAGTAAGAATTTCATGAAAAAATCAGACGTATACAACATGATTTGATAAAATGCAGTAATAAACCAACAGTTGCTTGTTAATTAGTTAGGTTTTGAAACATTAATAATAATTGCAATGAACTTTGAAATATTTTTTCTCATAAAGTGGCAGAAGAAAATCTTTCAATAACGTTTTTTTTTTACTTTTGGGTGCAATAATAATGAAACGTCCCGTGTTACCGTCTCGTGCGCCGCATTGCAACGGGTCATGGCGTGATGTGTTCCCCTCCCCCATACCTCTCTTTCCGTCATTTGATGCACCCGCGTACGGTGCTTAGTTTTCCAAATATTTATATTGCCCAACTTACCCGACTGCTCAGCATGCCCCTCCCTAGCCTAATCAATAACACACATGGATTTGCAGTGAAGTAGAATGAAAAAGAGCATCATCGGATAATTTTCTTATCGTTAATTATCGATTTTTCCATTATTATATTCCATGTTCCAATACCCTCGCAGGTTTTACGAGTCTCAGTTTTTTTTTCACTTTTTTCATTACAATTCAAGAGGACCAGGTGCTGCTCCGAGAAAATTGAGGAGCCGGCAAACAAGTCTCTATTTATAGCCCTCGGAATAATCGAAGAATCGTGTCCCAGATTCCAATTATAAAGTCCGAGTTCCGTTTAATTTTTTCCGGTTTCTATACGAGCTTCTTGTACTTTTTGTTTTTATTTGATAGGAACGCGGTGTTCCTAATGAGTATGGGCGCTCGGGTGAGAACACCTGACTCACTTCCATACCGGCGATAAAGTGCTTGGGAACTTTCATCTTGTTGTCGAGTGCGTCTCTCTGCTGGCTCGCTTCCGGGACGCCTTGGCGCCACCGTTAAACTCCCTTTTGCGTTATTTATTGAACAGCCAGAAAAGCGATACATAATCTCGTTACTGTCTCAGGAATAAACGATTGATCGTGGGTTCTCGTTATCATCGATATCGCAGTGATCGATTTTTCGCTTGTAATATAACTTGTATTGAGTCAAAATGCACCTGCAAGTTCTCGTTTTTTCAAATCAAATTTAGCTTCTTATAATTCGTGAAGGGTTGAGAATTAGCAATACGTAAACTGTTCGTCTCATTTGTACAGAAAGATCGAAGTATTTGGTGGACGTCTTCAACGTCAAGTGAAGTTGAAATTTGGTTTTTCAAATGGGAACTTACATTTTTCATAGCATTATCATATCTATGAAATAATTTTAGAAAAACTATATTCAATAATTCTGGTTATTATGTTTATTTGTTATTCGCACCTTATACATTTATATATTTATTGATAAATTAATGAATTAATAAAATGGTAAATAAGTTGGTAAATAAAATTAATTTTTAATTAATTCATGAATCAATGAACTCAATTGAATCTTAATCAAGTGATATTAATTACGATGATCGTTCGAAATTAATATGAATTAATTAAGATTCAATTGAATTTATCTACTCATGGATTAATTATCAATTCACTTTATTTATTATCTTATTAATTAATATTATGAAAATTGGAAACTGAGTTTTCATATATTGTTTTTTTTTCTTTTAAAAATGGAGACTGTGAAAATAAATTCTCGTTGTGGAAAAATCCTCGTTGAATAGACCGATCGATAAAAATGTTGAACGTGTCCGTGGCGCATGCAACATGCACACCTGATATTTGTTTACGAGGACACAGAATCGCCGATGGCGCATCACCGCAATTATCCTAAGCGGCTCATCGCAACATCCTCGCGCGATGCGCTCAGCGCAAAGGCAATAAATATGAGCGAGACTCTCTTATCGCATTGTCGACTAGCGGCCATTTGGTTAATCGATAACATTCGTCAGACGCAAAGACTAGGATGATTTTCCTCTATTTTCCTTTCTTCAGCGAAAAAAAATCTTCGAATATTCGAGAATTTAACGAAGAATTCCGCCAGGAAACAGCGAAAATTTTCCGCTTTTTTTCCGTTGATTACGAATCGGCTAATTTTTCGAAAAATAAAATTACTTTCTGCAATTAAATCGTTGACGATCGACAACGTTTCCTAATGAATTTTCTTTTAACACTCCTTTCGAGAATCGTTCGAATAAAAAAATGGAAGCGACTTCAATGGCTGGAAAATTTAATGTCTTTTTTTATTTTGGAATGTCTTACATGTTTTTTTTCTCGAGAACTTCCTAAATAATGTTCCTCTCTCTCTCTCTCTCTACCATAATTACCTTTTTTGTACCGTTTTTTTTCTCTGTTTTCGATATAGGCCTCATGATGGAGTCCGAGAAGAAGATATTTGAGATGATGAACAAAAAAGCGGCAATGTCGAAGTACTGGATGCCCCTCGTTTGGGCGACGAACATAATAAATCGTGCAAGAAAGGAGTCCTTGATAACGAGCGACCAGGTAGTTCAGACGCTTCTCGTCGAGCTCAGCGACATCCGGAAGAGGCTGGGTGCTCTAATCGGTTACGACACTGTGTGCGTTCCTCTCGTTTACACGCAGGTGAGTAACCCGCTCTTCTCCGCCTCCACCGCGATATTTCAAATTCTCCTCGTCATATTTCTCGTGCCGGTGTCTCGTTTGGTTCTTTTTTTTCTCTCTCTCTCTCTTTCTCTCTCTCGCGATATTTTTGCGATATTATCGTCCCGGGTTCCACGCAATCGTCCATTAGAATGTATTTAACAATAAACCAATTATTACCTCCTAGATACATCAATTTTTTTACTATTTCAATGTTCCATTTTTTACACACTGATCCGACGTTTCAAAGATGTTTTTCTATCGATATTTTTTATTTTTCCTATCGTAATTACGAGTTGTTGTTTAGTGTAGAAAAGATTTTGTCGGCTCCTCGAAGCTCCGACGAATCACGCGTACATTTTACAACAATATCACGAGTCGTATACATTTTTTTACACCTATTTGTTTCACCGGACGAGTAATTTCATCGTAGTTGATGTTTACGTCTTTTCATTTATTTTTTCTCCCACTCCGGAGGGTGGGAGAGATCTCATTGTTGCCGTCAAACGTTCCGACCGTACATCTTCATCGAGCTCTCTCGAAAACTCTTTATTGCCGCGTAGTACAGTAATTACATATCTATCATCATCGTTTATGTATTTTTTTTTTTTAAATGTAATCCGTTCTCATCGTTGAGCTCGAAAACACGTAGTTTGTGTACACGCGATGGTACTTACATCATGGTGCTTGATAAAGAAACAAAAAAAAAACATTTCGTCTCCCGCTTACAGCGATAAATGCAGCGCGCGTGGAGTACTCATGAATTTTAATTACTTCGTAATGAACATTGTCGGTCGTTGTTCTGGTCTCTCTTTGAACCACGGAGTGTCAATGCGTTCGATTTTGTTTTACGATTGGACATTTGAGTCTTGATGCATTTGAGATTTTTTGACAGGCGTTTTTTATGCCTCGAGGGAATAATAAAATGTGCTAAGAATGGCAATAAAAACGTTGATTAATAAGAATATAAATTTAAATATTGATGAAACTTAAAAAGAAAGATAAAAGTCATTAGACAAATGTTGTATTATACAATTTATTTGCAAATAATAATGCAGTAGGTATGGACGTTTCTTTTCGAATGTCCTGTCAGTATTTGCCGACATTCCTAAAGATAATACAAGAATAGAAGTGCAATGATTTTTTTGCATTTAACACCTCTCTATGCAAAACTTGTAATTCCATCGTGTAAAAATTACGTTCGTTTCGTACACACACGAGGGTCGTTCGTCGACTTTTTCAGCACACGGGCGAGGAGTTTCGTTCAGTCTTCTCGTGGCAATTAGACAATTGTGTCTTTACATCTTCCCATTCCCCTCGTAATTCCCTTTGAGTGCTCGTGAATTGTGCAATGATAATTGCTCACCAGTCCAAGTTCCCTAATAGAGGGTTCGTCCCATTATTATTTCCAGTGACGCCGGGACGACGCCACATTGGCACGGAAAACATCTACGAAAGTGCAGTAGCTAATTTCTTCGTCTGCATCTTTTTATTTGTTTTTGCCGTTTCTTCGGTGGTATGTTTGTCGGCAGAGGAGTCGAGAAAAATTCGCGTAATTTTAGCGCCTCGGTTGTACACACATGTGTGCATGTCGATTGTTACGACGGGTCATTACAACGGTTGTAAGAATTAAATTTCCCGGAATTACGTCCACGCTATTTTTCAATAAATAATTTCCTGATTCCTCGTTGCCTCGTATTTCTTCTTTTTTTTTCTCCCCCGATCACTCGCTCTCGACTATCTTTTTACTTGTTTCTCTTCCGGTTAGTTTTCTTCGGTGTCGGTATTGGATCCTTGGCGAAATCGTTTCTCCCATCGTCGTTCATTGCTTGTCGATTTTCCATTTTTTTTTCTGATGAGAGTATTGGAATGACGAGGTCGGGATTTTACACACAATTGATACATAGTCTTGCCATGGTTGAGCTTTTTTTTTAATAGAAAAATATTAATATACAATACAGTTGTTATTGTTCAAAGAAAGTGCCACCGTTGCTGCATGGTCAAGCCGTGTAGACGATTCTGGCAACTAGGCTCATTATAAATGAATTTTTTTTTTAAATTACTTTTAGTATAATAATTAAACTCTCGTAATGATCGTAAACTTTTTTGAAATTCTAAAAGTTACGATAGTGCCAAGATCTACAACAAAAAAAAGATTATGTTGAAGTTTGCATCGTTGGAAAGCAATGAAAATTAATGATGTTTAATTGTTCAATTTTTTGGCTGTTTTAGCCATATTTACGTATTTTTATTAGACATTTGCAGCGTTAATTTCCCCCAAAAAAAAGGCTTTGGATAATGATAAAAATAAAGAAATGGAAAATGAACAAAAAAAATTGTTGCATTCCAACGATGCAAATGTCATAACAAAAAAAGTTCGATTTTCAACAACAACAAAAAATACAACTTGAATAATTTGTTTCAGATGGATTCATAAAAACCCGGCAAGGGAAAAGCCCAGGAACATAAAAAAAAAACTAAAATACAATAATTTGCATACAATCCACAAAGTATAAGACTCCGAGAAAAAAATCATTTCGACACAAAAAGAAATACTGTAAATGGAGCAGGCAATTTCCCCTCTGTACGTAGATTCGTCGAAACGATCGAATCCACGTGCAATCGATGATTTTACGTAACGAGATCGTTCCTTGTTTCTCGCGATCGGACATAAACCAATGGGAAAAATTCCCGGATTTTCTGGCCGACCTTCCTCGCGATCAATCCAGTAACGTCTAGCAAAATATTTAGACCTTGATAGATTTTTTTTTTTATGGTCGTGGGAATCACCGTCACTTCTTCCTATAACTGTCGCACGCGCAGTTAAAAAAGCAGGAAGAAACAATTAGCGATGACTCGTCTGCTTCATTTCGTTCCGCCTCGATTGATATTCTTAGTAAAACCAAATATTGCATAACGAAAAAAAATGCATACACTTTGCAAGATGAAAATCCCGTCACGTGGATCTCTTCCGCCTGATGCATTTGAATCCTTCGTGTGGAATTTTAAATCGAGATTTATTCCGTTGCAACTTGGAGAAAGTGAAATTTTTCATTCAGATAAAGGAGAAAAAAAATGCGTCGGCGGAATATGTGTCGGGTGTGTAGATCGTAGATATAGAAGTGTGTGTGTGTGTGTGCAGAATCGTGAGCTTCGCCAACATCTCTCTCGTGGTATTGTTCCTCAGACGTAACGAGACTCTCCCGATTCGTATTTTTCGATGCCTCGGAAGATTTATATGAATAAATATATATGTATAGAGAGAGAACGGTCCTTTTGACTTGATATTTATGTAATGTTGCCCATCCGGCTGTTTTGACCCAGGTCCGTAACATTTATTTTCACGACTCGTTGATTTTGTAGACAGAAACGTCCGCGAATTACCCCTTATGTAAATATGTTTACATTTATCTAAAGGTGATTATGAAGACATTGGGGTTTACATAATGGGGACATAGGCTAGTAGGACGAGTGTCTGCAAAGTGGGATGTCCTCAAAATCTCTTTTCTTTATGTATATGAAAATGAAATGATACTCACTCTCCATGGGTCTTACGACGTGCAAGCGCATGTTATCGAGAAACTTTCTATTACTCCATATTGTGTATATCAAAAAAGAAGAACAAAAAGAATTATAACTTCTACTTATTTTCTTGCCAGGTCGTTACGTTGTCGTTGTACGCGTACTTTTTCTCAGCTCTTCTCGGCAGACAATTCGTCGAGCGTCCACCGAATGGAGGTCCCGTTGGAAAATACGAGGATCCTGACATGTACTTCCCGGTCTTCACGACTCTTCAGGTGAGACGTCCGATATTTGGGAAGACTGTTCGTAATGAGAAATTATCTGAAAGAAATGTGGCTTTTCCACAAAGACCGGTGAATCCGACCCTCCCCTCCTCGCCATTAAAAGAATTTAATTGCGAGTAATCGTTCTTCAATCGAGTTGATCCGTTTTGCAGTTTTGCTTCTACGTTGGTTGGCTGAAAGTCGCCGAGGTGCTGATCAATCCGTTTGGCGAGGACGACGACGATATCGAGCTGAATTGGTTGATCGATCGTCACATCAAAGTGAGTATCAGCGGAATAAAGTTTTTTTTCTTCTATTTTTCTTCCGTTTTTCGAAATTTTCCCGCAACTGAATAACGAAATTCGTTCTATTTCCGCAAGGCCGGTTACATGATAGTGGACGAGATGCACGAGGAACATCCCGAGCTGCTCAAGGATCAATATTGGGACGAGGTAATACCGAAGGACCTTCCGTACACGCTTGCCAGCGAGCAATACCGGAAAGAGGAGCCAAAAGGGTCCGCCGAGCATTACAAAGTCAAGGAAAGCGATTCCCTGTACGCGAACGTCATACTCGGTAATCAGATGCACAATCAAAGCCAGCACAGAAAAGTACATCAGGATGACATGTACGCCGATTACGTAAGTGCCTCTTTTTACATCCAGAATAAAAATGATCTCAACATTGATGGCAATTAGTGGTCTTCGATTGATGTCTAATGCCGGTTCAGCGTCAATCAAGCTCTTCGCAAATACGCTCATCTTAGGATCGAGGATTAGGCGTGATGATCCTTTTTAAATCCATTCAATCGTCTTCTCTCAATGGACTTGTGTCTCGATACTTAGATTCCTCGCAGCGAATATATCGAAGAAGACATTAACAGAGACTATGTATTTTCTTCATCAGGAAAGCGTAGACACCCCACTAGTGGAGCGCCGAAAAAATTGGCTACAGCGTCAAATAACGCGGATGGGCTCCGTGAGAAGTTCTTCAACGACTTACAGCAGCGGAGGCGGCTTTTTCGCACGAAATCGTCACAACAGCGTTTACAGTAGTCCCGAGACCGGCGGTTTGCCGCAGATGAACAACACCAACTCGAAGATGTCGCTCTACGATCGTCTGGTTGGACGAAAAAGCCTGAGAAGTCAGAGAATGGGTCGTCAAGGTGAGCCCTTTTGGCAGTCAACGCTAATAACCGTGATTAAAATACGAACGCAACCAAAAATCTATCAAGGACAAAGACTGATCCATTTTGATCGTAGCAAAGGGGGGTGGAAGTAGGCAGAACGATATAGTAACATGGCGCGATAGCAGAAGAGGCAACTACAAAGTTGGTCTTCATCCAGTCACCAAAAAGTAGCCAGGATGCCATATATACATATAAAACAGTTCCGATGACTGAATGACTAGCTGACCTACAGACAACGCACAGCCTAAACCGCTAAAGATAGAAACAAGAAGTTAGAAAGATATGTTCCTTAGAAGGTATAGAGGTGCATTAAAAAACGATTTTTCGAATATGTACTCCTAAAATTGTATTCCTTGCGTGTATCAACGTGAAACTTTGTATAAATATTCTTCAAAACAAATAAGAAAAGGCATATTTTAGAATTTTTTGAAACAACCTCTAATTAGAGGTGCCTCGGGGTATTGACGTGCTCAACCCAAACAGCTAATAGCTCAAAATTCAACGCCGGCGGAAGCTCGTTTACTAGAAACACGGAGACGTTACTATACGTCCCGAATTTTACCAGTAAACCAATAAAGTAACTAAGAGTCTAGTTGTTCTGGACGGGAAATTTAAGATTAGAATTAGGAAAGTTGAGATTTTTGTTAGCTTGAACTAAGGACATAAGTAAAGCGTGAGATCAAATCCAGCAAGATGGCATTCCTCTTTTTTAGGCCTGGATAATTCTACTTCACCAATTCTATCTTCATGATATAACTTTACGTCCGTTTTTTTCGCAGGTACGATGACGAAACTGCAATCGGTGCCGGTTTCCTTGAAAAATCGTCCACGAATCCCAACGCCGGATGTGACGAAAGAGGTGGTAGATCGAGAGCAGAGGCTCGCTCTTTCGGCCAGCAACGCCGCAAGTATAGGAGCGGGTGTTGTCGGTGTGATCCCAGCGAACGGTCATTATCCGACGGAAATTCCGGTCGTACAAGTGGTTCTTTCACCGATCGCGGAATCCGAGGGTACACCGAATTCTAGCAAAGGCGGCACGGCGGCATTGGCCCAGGCCGTATTGTCGCCGACCTTAACAAGCGCTGGATTGGTCACCCCGATGACCTTGACGCCCGTGACAATGAGCCAATTGACACAATTGGGTCTCGTGACGACCACGTCTTCGCCAATGCCCAGGATAAACGTCCAGTCGCGCAGCGGTGTCCTCCAAGCGACCTTGACCGAGGTCAACAGCAGCGAGGAGGAGGGTTCGGGGGGCAGCAGTCGAAGCGAGAGTGTCACCGGACACGAGGAGCGTTCAACACCTCTGATCGGTGATCGGACTAGTCTACAAGGCAGCCAAAATTCCACACCGACATTCGACAGCTACAACGAGCGTTCGCCGATCCTCATGAGTCCCGAAAAATTGAACGGCTACGTCGTCAAGCCAACGAGCACACAGGAAAAGGAGCGTGCCAATGCGGAAGCGCGTGCGCGTAGATCCGCATCCTTGCCTGGACCACCGTTGATGGTTCAGCTCCGTGGTGATCGAAGCATGTCGCTTCCACACACCTCCCAGAATCGCGATGAGCATACGGTCGGCTCGCAAGCCACGCAAACGAATTCCAGCTACGATCCTCTCGGACAACTCAACTTTCCCGAAGGTAGGCATCGGACCGGAAGCGTCGGCGTTGAAGCCGCAAGAACCAGACCTCACGAGCCACTCAGGAGGATCAGCACACCGGCCACCACGAATTCTTCACTCTTCGCGGGCACATCGTCTGCCACCAATGTTCCCGGCAGCAAGAGAGGCGAAGTTTACGTCTGATTTATGTGCCTCTGTGTCTCACGATTTTTCATCTCTTTTCCAACCTCAATCGGGATAGGTACTTAAGTAGATTTTTTGCAATTTTATCGATTACTTTGGAATTTAAGCACATCGTTCGTGTGAACTTCACGAAAAATCCATTAGATTGTCAATCTTTACACGATTTTCCTGAACAACGAAATGTTGGTCTCGAATGGTACTCCTCCCCCGCCTGACTTCCTTGAATTATGTCAAGAAACGGTCAGGCTCGAAATCGATGGTGTTGAAGCTTCCATCGTTGGAATGCAACGAAAATTCCTGTTCGTTTTTTTTTAAATTACTATATTTTTATTATATTCTAAAATCTTTTTTTGCAGTTTTTTATTACAATGTTTTTATAAGGATTTGCAAAAATGTTTTAGCGACTTACGTAACCTAAAAGTGCCGAAAAAATAGGGAAAATGGAAAAAAAAATTTCGTTGAGTTCCAACGATGCAAAATTCAATTTAATTGAAATCGCCGCTCATCGGACCTTGAGACGGAGCGAATGAGTAGCCAAAAAATCTGGTAACCGGCACGAATATTCGCGTGGGTGCATATACTGTCAATTATATATATATATATATATATGCAACGAAATTTTTATATATATATACATTTCGTTGCGTTCCAACGATACAAAATTCAATTCCATTGAAATCGCCACTCAACGGGCCTTGAAACGGAGCGAATAAGTAGCCAAAAAATCTGGTAACCTGCACGAATATTCGCGTGGGTGCATATATTTTTAATGATTATAAAAATATATATATATATATATATATATGTCTTTAATAATAATAATAATAAAGATTTATTATCATTATTATTATTACCATATTATATAATAATAATAATAGTAATGCATTTATTATTACTACTCTTGCAACTATTAATGCAACTCCGAAATTATATTCCGTCCGTCAGTGTCTTCATTTTTTAATTCCACGATTATATATAGTTTAAAATTTCCCACGCAAAACAGGATAAAGTCCTGATCTGCTAAGTATATATACATACATACACATACAAACACACACACACACACACACACACACACACACACACACACACACACACACACATATATATGTAGATATACACATATAGGGGCCGGTGCGTCACGTTGTAAATATTTTAATTTATGTAGTCGCGCTACTGAGCGCGCAGTACAGGACTCGCTGGACGTTGGAAAATCCGATTATGAAATGTTCAACAAACACATTTTTATGATGTGCGACAATCTTAGAAATTTTTTTGTTGCTTTTGGCGCCCGTTTCATACGATCGATGATATTAATTTTTGTGATAACAACGAAGAATCTTTAGAAATATTTGCGTGTAATCTATGCGTGCAGTTTCGATATATATATATATATATATATATATATATTCGATTTACGTCGTTTTACATATACTGCGATATGAAAAAAATGGCGATACGAAGTTTCCTACAGGCCGAGGAATCCGTTGGAGAATCTACCGGCTCGTACAGCCAACTCCAATAACGAGGAAATTTTAAGGGGCGGGGGGGGGGGGGGGGGGGGTACTTCTTGGCAGGTACTTCTCGGCTGAGTGGGACGTTAATTGTCTTATGAATATACCAATTAGCCGCAAATTCCTCATTGATAAATCACATATAGCTCATTATCGTCGAGTGACGGCTCAATTGATTGACAAGCGTGCGATGAATTCATTGATTTACCACCACTGTTAAGACACAAGGAAACAAAATGTTTTTAACGTTTCACAAACTCAATTCGCTTAGTAGTAGATGGATTTTGTGGAAGGATGCAGTGGTCATTGCTTCTCTTGATTTTTAATGACACACATATATATATAAATGCATGTATGTCTGTGTATGTACATAAAAACTGTATTTATTGTTTCGCAAAAGGTCGGAGGCTGCAATGATTTTTTTTCTTCTCTTATTAATTAATTTTCGCCGACGAACCAGGAACGGGACAAGCTTATAAGAAGAAACGTTGTATTTCGAATCTATGCAAATGTGACACACGAGAGTCAAAACGATTATCAACAATTCCTTAATTTTTAGTACAGTAAAATCTCGAGGTGACATCGACAATGCGCGTGTACAGAAACGTCGTATAGATTTTTTTTTTTTTTGAAAGCCGTATCTGCCGTTCTCTTTGCGCACTTGTATAAATATAAATTAAAGTCGAGAACGTGGCAAAAAGGATAACGAGCGCTCGAAAATTCGTTCGAATATGGTGCTTGTAATTTTTTTTTCCGTCATTTATAGAAAAGTGTCATTAAGTCGAATCCGTTCATACATGTATACAATTGTAACTCGCTACGTGCAATTGTACGAGGGAAGAGTGGATGAAAAAAAAAGAAGGAAAGACAAATGTATTTTTTTATGTAGTTTTTCTGATGATATCTCTCATTATTTATAGAATGAATCGTTCATCATCCAAGGACACATATCTCGCGGAGTATTTGACAATGTGTTGCTACAAGCACGAGAAAGCTCCTTATACTAATTAGTTATTTAATCAACAGTATTTGTACATAGAGGAACGAAAGAGTTGCGGTGTTGCCCGTGATGGATGAAACTTACATATATCGATTTACATATATATATATATATATAAAGGTCTAGTTTAGCGATTTATTATATTATATTATTAAAAAAATAAAAGAATTGTTACGAACAATTACATGAAAGCGGTATATATATATATATATATATATATATAATTTTTCAACCCAAATAACCCATCCGAATGTATCTACGTGCCTTTCTACAATACCCACTTAGACACACGTGCCTTGGGTGCAGTAGATGAAAGGATAACGATAAAAAAAGTGTGTATTTCGTAACAAAGTACTAGCGATCTTTTGCGGTGTCTAATTTTACGCAATTTACTGTTTATCCAATAAACGATTGAAAAATACACTTTGATGTCTCGTTTCTTGGCGAAATACTCAAGCCCGTTTCGAAATTTGCTTTTCTTGACCGCCAACCCGCGAAAAATCCGATATGACCATCTCTCGGAAAGTCGACGTTCGTGCACTCGCTGTCATCGACACTCCGAAAGGAGTCGCCGCTCTTCGCTTCTTCGATGCCAGGGTCGGCAAGGTAGTAATCCTTATATTAAAAAAAAAAAAAAACCTCCAGTGTTTTTCGGTATATCGAAAAATGTGGCTGTAGAAAATTTTGAAATTTCAAGTGATTGTTCTCCAATGTACACATACATTGTTCAGGGTCGAGGAGTTTTCTTGGATGTGCGATATATATTTTTCTCAAATTTTGAAGTATTCTTCCGAAATTAAAAAGCGAAAAAAACCAACCTCTCTTGAGAAAAAAACAATGGCGGGGCGAGAATATTTGGTATCATAATAAATTGTTACGCGCTTCACGGATTATGGCGTCGTGACGAGATGGGTGGTTGGCGATGCAACGAGATCCCAGGATTTCTTATCTTCGAGAGCATGAGTTTGCACTTAGAATCCGCAAACTTCGGTCGGGCCTCGTCCGGCTCACTTGCCATTGCACTCGATTAGATTCGTGTCGACTCGCAACTAACCCTCTCATCCTCGCTATCTTCCTCACTATCATTCTATATACTCGTGAACTCGAGTTCTGAATTACTTTCGCCGTTTTTTTTTTAAATATTTTCAACAATTATTGTTCGTCATATATAAAACTACACGACGATAACGATTATGATTATTATAATTATCATGCATTCTATATAATTTATATCAATTTTTGTATGATAAGAATAAGAAGAATACTCGTACTCATAATAACCATTATTATTATTATTCGTATCATTTGCATATTTTTCTATATGCATATCAATTTTTTTATTTATTCATATATTATATTTATATGATTTATGGTAATATTTATATGATAATAACAATAGTAATTATCATAATAGTAATTACTGTTGTATGTTATTTAATATTTACTTTAATTTTCCATCCAAAATGCATACCTGTAATAAATAAATCAATAAATCAATAAAGACATAGTTAATATAAATGTAAAGAATTTAATAATAATAATAAAAATACATTTAAATATACAATATAAATATAAATATACACTGCCGGCCAAAAGTTTTGATACACTAGTCGAAATTTCTTACCGCACTAAAAGTTAGATGGCGGACTCAAAAATAAAGATAATTGAATTTCCCAAGTGGCGTTTTAAAGAGGACAAGTTTGCCTTTATTTTGCTTTTTTTTTTAAATCCTGTACGCACTTTTGAACGTGGCCATTTTACGGCTATTTTTTGTCCATCGAAAATTAACTGCACAGTTTGTGGAAATTTTTTTCCTCGGTTTTTTTTTCATTTTCGTTTTTTTAGAAAGTCTCGTACGATTTTTTTTCGCCCCAGTATTCCATTTTTAGCTAAAATATAAATATTTTAGACAAAAAGGCGTCATCGAAGATCTATAGGGTTTCAGAAGAAATGTCAAGAGAGTAAAAAGTTGCATGGGTTCACACTGGAGTGGCTAGAATTTGTTCATAATTTTTTCGGACATTTTTTTAGCATTGAAAATGCTTGTAAAGATGTGTATAGGGGGTCTGATTTAGCGAGATGTCACACGAAACTAACGCTACCCCCACTCCTCTGCCGCTGTGTTGTAGCAGGGTGGAGGGAGCTGTGACATGCTAAATGCCTGTGATTTGTTAAAAAATGCTGCAGTACATGCAGTCATTTGTGGTTATAAGTTGTAGGTTTCAATTTTGGTGTATACATTACACTGTTGGCGGGTTTGGGTTGGGGTTTGTGCTTGGGTTCGTTTAGGTTTGTTTGGGCTCGTTTGGGTTTGTTTGGGTTTGTTTGGGTTGTTTGGGTTGTTTGGGTTCGTTTGAGTTTGCTTGGGTTTGTTTGGAATTGTTTGGGTGTAATGGATATTGAGAGAGTGAGAATTCGAGAACGTGAGCATGTGTGTATTAGACCGCGAGAGTGAGAATGTGAGAAGAGAGTGAGAGAGTTAGGTAGTGAGAGAGTTAGAGCACCTCATATTATTTGCAAGTACCTTTTTTTATCACCCGAAAAGTCTGGTTACATTTTCAATGCCATGAAATAGTTGCACTTTGTGTAATATCTGTAGATTTTTTTTTACCATTTTTGGTTGGAACTTTGATGAGTGGAGAGGCTCTACTTGGGAATTGTGGGGTCTAGAACATTGTATTAAGAAAGGAAATTTGTTTACATTTTTATGGTTAATTAACTACATTTAAATTTTTTTTTTTATTTTTCAATTTCTGCTTTTTCATTTTTATTTTCAAAAATAAAAAAAAATCTAGAATAATTGTAATAAATTAATAAAAAAGTAAACAAATTTCCTTTTTTGATATATTGTTCTAGACCCCATAATTCCCAAGAGGAGCCTCTCAACTCATCAAAGTTCCAACCGAAAATGGTAAAAAAAAATGACCGAAAAAAAATCTGAAAAAATTCTAGCCATTCCAGTCTGAGCCTATGTAACTTTTTACCCTCTTGATATTTCCTCTGAAACCCTATAATTCTTTGATGACGCCTTTTTTTTTCTGAAACATGTCTTTTTAGCTAAAAATGCAATACTGAGGCGAAAAGGAATCGTTCCAGACTTTCTAAAAAATAAAAATGTCGGTTTTGTTATCCTTTTTAAATTTACCATGGAAAAAAACCGAGGAAAAACATTTCCACAAGCTTTGCAGTTAATTTTCAACGGCCAAAAAATAGCCGAAAAATAGCCATATCCAAAAGTGCGTACCGGGGCCAAAAAAAATCGTAGAGAATTTTCTAAAAAAGCAAAGTAAAGGTAAATTTGTCCTCTTCAAAACGCCTCTCGGGAAAATTTAATTATCCTCATTTTTGAGTCCGCTATCTAACTTTTAGTGCGATAAGACTTTTCGATTCGTGCATCCAAACGTTTGGCCGGCAGGCAAATATATAAATATAAATAAATGAATAATTCAACTAATAGAATTATAGTCGATGATTGTGTTCCATAAAATGTCCTTGAGTCGGCTCTTTAATTTCGATTAATCTCGATTCAGGATTTTCTTCATTTTTGTGGATTGCAAAGTGGGCAAAGCGAATGGCTTCAGCATAAAAGGGTCGCGTCGGGACAACAACGAAGTAAAGGACGCGTGGGCGTGCGATAGAAAGCTGGAGAAGACATATAGCCAAGTTTCGTACGATTGTATGGGTGGAGAAAAGACAGGAGCGGCATAGGGGGCAAAAGCAGGAGCGGCCAACTTCCGATCTGCAAACGTCGCTCTCACGACCAACTGACGTCTTCGTCGTCCTCTTTTCTCCACTTCAATCCTTTCCCACCACGATCGTACATTCGCAAAACGTGTTCCCAATGCACGAGCCTAAGCCCAACCCATCCAAATCAACCGGCGAATAATGCGCGCTTCGTTCGGGGCGTCTTTGAAACTCGATCGCTGCGACGCGACGTCTCGTCGTGTTGCAATAGAAAGAGGAATTAAATTCGAGGAACTGATACATATTCTTTGCAAATGTATGCTCTTGAAAGATACCTGCAGGTCTTTCATTTTTTTTTTATCAAGATGGTATTTGCAAATTGAAATTAGTACTGGAAATAAACAGGAATGGAAAGTGTCCAGTTAGGAGTAGTGACACTTCTGGTGTCGTAAAGTCCAGAAAAAATTGGGTACTTTTCTGAAGAGACATTTGTCGTTCTGTTATTTCGAAGGAAGAGGGGGAGAGGGTCTTTTTGTATCCGAAAAATGGGAAAAGATCCAATCCCCGGATTTATTGGGTAAATATTCCAAAATACTGATGCAGTTCTTCTCCAATTGATTTTCTGTTTGTCCTGTTAAGGCGTTTTTCGATAGATTTTTTATTTTTTATTTTAAGGACCTATTCAGAACACTATTAAATGATTACCTGTAAAAATTTCAAAAGGATTCACCGTTCCTTTTTCGAGATATTGGCAATAAAAGATTTCATGTTCTTATTGGGAGCAGTGGAAAATTTCACATTTCATGCAATAACTTCGAAACTTTTCTACAGATTGAAAAAAAAAATTCATGACGCAGCGGATAAAAAAAAATCATGAATTTTGACCGTCTAGTTTTAGAGATATAGCGATTTAAATTGACCAATGTCTAGCGACGCTAGCGTCACGAAGCGACTGGAGCAGACTAGAACTAAATTACAGTAGTGTGTGCATATCCGTATGCGCAGAGTATCTACGTATTAGTGGCTGATATGGATAGTCTGATACAAAAGTGAGGGTTAGGTAAACATTATATTTAACGTTTTCATCATTATAAGTTTTTACATCTCGATAATATGTTGGGGAAAGGTGTACGAGTTGATCCCATGGGGTAAGATGATAATTTTCAATTGCAACGTTTGCTATTAATGTTAATTGTAATTAACTATTAATTGCAATTACTTTTGTAGTCAATTAATGAATTGATTGAAAATTTAATTGATTAACGCCCAACACTGGGTTGGGTCATAAGAATTGGTCCTTAGTAGGTTCTATGAATTGGATTCTATTGGATCCTACGGGCTGGATCATATGGATTGATTTCTATGAATTGGATCATATGGATTAGATTCTATTGGGTTCTATGGATCGGATCCTTTTGGGTCCTACGGGTTGGATCGTATGGATTGGATCATATGGGTTAGATCCTTTTGGATCTTACGGGTTGGATCCTATGAATCGGAACCTATAGGTTGGATTCGATTAATTGAAACCTATTGGATTCTACGGATTGGATCCTATTCGATCTTATGGGTCTGATCCTAATCTTTCAATTTATTAGGATATTTCATAATATTTCCAAGCTTTCATCGATTGAGCGAAGAATAAACTTTTCAACGTAACTGTGGCGAGACTACTACCTTAATTTTCACCTCCCAAAAGTTGCAATATTCTAATTTCACCCTACGGATTTCAATCTTACCGTTTGGATTTGAAGAGTTATCGAAATCAGTTAGTCTGAAACCTGTTTTTTTTTCGCACTAGTCCAAGTGCGAACAAGTGCTTCGAACAATTAACCACCTTCAGATCAAGAGCGACAGGTTAAAAGAAAGTTTGACAGTTTTAATGACGAACAGACAGCACGCGTCACAATATATCCAAAAATGTCGATATGGAACTATCAGATCGAAATGAGGATCAATATACCGAGGCTAAAAATCCGCCCCTTAATAACTCTCACCGCCGACAAGCGTGGCATCAGGCTTGGAAAAAAAAGGTCTTACTTTCCGAGCTGGAATGCCCAAGTGGTAAAGACTACTATCCAGGAGTCCTGTAGCCATGGCGATTCCAGTACATGTAAAGCCTCAAATGTACATAGGATAAGAGTTCCCCAGGAGTATTCGCGCCTCATTCGTGCAAATAAAATACGACGAGTCGCATTGGAGGGGAAACTTATTCTTCGTGTAGTTCGCGTACAAAATACCACGATTGAGGCTCTCGGCTCTTCGCTTCCCACCGCAAGTGAAAATAATATGTGGGTTGCCGCTGCGTTTTGCGCGCGATCGTATGCATTCACGAGCCATAAATATATCGCGCTATCGATGCACCTGGATGTGTATCGAAAGTGCAAGCGCACAAGCGTTGCAACCAAAGCGGAAATGAAGAATATATAGTGGCTCGATCGTGTTTCGCTCTTTACACTCCATCTTTCTCTTCCTACAATGTCTTGCAACAGATATAATTCGAGACTCCACGAGGGGCGGGGGGGCGGGGGGGTGCTAGTGGGCAAGCTAATGCACAGCTGTGATATTCCTCCGCGTGGGCGTGGGAATTTACACCCTATTCTCTAGGCGAGAAAATCCATTTGTACGAAAAATAAAAATAAATAGTTAACTTATGACTTATTGATACAGTTAATAGGATTGTGGACTTGTAGGCACTTTGGCCAGGTGCGGTTACACCACGCTTTATTCGACTTGGGCTCGATTAATCTGTGGGAACGGAAACGCGTGAAAAAGAGATCATGGTTTGGTATGTCAATTTTTTAGAGTTGTAGTTTTGATTCCGTTATTTCGAACTTTAAGACCAAGTAGAAAAGGAAATGTTCATTTGTTCTTAGTCGATCTATTCTTGGATCTTATGGATTGGATCCTATGTATTGGAACCTTTGGATTGGATCCTATGGATTGGATTATTTGGATTGGATGGGTTAGATCGTATTGGATCCTATGGGTTGGGTCAATGTTGAGAAAAATTTAAGTGATAGGGTAACTAAAGATTAACAATTAATTCATTGTTAATCACGACTATAACAATTAACAATTAATTGTTAATTGCTGTAGTCGCAATTAACAAATAATCAATTGTTAATCGTGACTTTCCACAAGTAGAAACAAATCAATTTGCAATCTTTTTGGTATATTTGATTAAAAACTAACACTCAAAACTAATTATTGTATAAGGCGCTGCGTAAGTCCACAAAACCCAAACAAACACGTCGTATCTGAAATCTGTAAAGTTAAATAGGTTAATTGTTAGTTTTAATTGTTTCTTAGAACTATTAAAAAAGTTAATTGCAATTGTTTTAATTGCAAGTTGCAATTACCATAGCTTAATCCAAATAAATTAATTGCAACATGCAATTGATAGTTAATTGCTATTAATGGTAATTTCAATTACTTTTATAGTCAATTAATGAACTGATTGACAATTTAATTGATTAACGCACAACACTGGGTTGGGTCCTATGAATTGGTTCCTAGTAGGTTCTATGGATTGGATTCTATTGGATCATATGGATTGATTTCTATTAATTGGATCATATGGATTGGATTCTATCGGGTTCCATGGATCGGATCCTATTGGGTCCTACGGTTTGGATCGTATGGATTGGATCATATGGATTGGATCCTTCTGGATCTTATGAGTTGGATCCTATGGATCAGAACCTATAGGTTGGTTTCTACGAATTGAAACCTATTGGATTCTACGGATTGGATCTTATTCGTTCTTATGGATCTGATCCTAATCTTTCCAATTTACTGTTTTGTCCTCTTATTTTTGAATTGCCAAAAACTGCCAATATCTTTATTTCCCCCGCTATAAACCCGTGAAATCTTTGGAATAAAAAAATTGAGTCCACGAAACACCGTTGCGCCTGGTCGCCTTCCTCTTGCAACCTATCCCGAACTGCCTCGCGAAATCAACCGGAACGAAATCGTCGACAGTCAGGGGATTAAAAAATGTTTGATCATTTCGCTCTCAGCACTCTGTTGTGACGTTGTGTTCTTTGGTTGCTGATTTCTTTAACATTACTATATATAAATAATGGGTAATGAGAAAACACACGATGAGATATACACACGATGAGTTATTTACACATATGTTGTACAATATGTCTAGCTGAGTAGGTTTGATGGAGAAAGAAAGGCGTGAGGACAAGTGTGAAAAGAAATGATGCTCGGAGCAAAGGGGGAGCGATCTTTGCTGAGCGTGGAGTAAACGCTCGAAGCACGCCCAACAATTCGTTTGAAAAAAAAAGGGCTCGCGCGTACCCGCAAAAGGCCACAGAGCCACCTTAATTTGCTTCTTTAGAAATTGCGCCTCGTGCTCAAGAGCCACAAAGAGAAAGAGAGAGAGAGAGAGAGAGAGAGAGAGAGAGAGGGGGAGAAAGAAAGAGCGAGAGACACGATCCCGCAAAAGCAATCGTTCTTCGTATAACCCCGCAGACTATTCTTGGCTCCGTGGCCTTTTTTTTCCTTCCTGATCTCTCTTCTGCCTTCTCTCCGCTCCTTCTCCCGGTTCAACCTCATCCAGCTTTTTTGTCGCGAGCCAAGGGCTCGGGCACAACCGGGACGATAAATATTATACGAGAGGGACATACTCGAACAGTCGCGAACGTTATAGTTCAACAAAGGAATTGTATCTTCCAGTCTGCCATACAGTGAGCCCTCTCCTCACACCTCGTCCATATACTTTTGTAAAGAAAGGGACCTGTGTGAAATGAATGCTCACGGAGTCGACGATGATGAGAGTGGGTCGTCAACGATTATATATACATATATATGTGAGGATGGGTTGAAAAGCATTTGACCTACCCAGCTGACAAAACTACTTTTCTTTTAGCCAAACAAAATGTATTTTTCGCTGTAGCCAACAGGGCCTAAAAACAGGTTTGTCTCCAATATTTTCTTCTGGTGAGAGTATGGGGATGATAAGGTCGGGACTTTACACCCAATTGATCCATAGTCTTGACGAGTTTGAATTTTTTTATTAAAAGAAAATTAATAAAATAAAGTTGTTGTTATTAAAAGTTGGCACTGGGAAAAATAGATATGAAAATAAATAAAAAATTATGGTGATTATTAAATATATATGCGTGAAGTAAAAAGTTCTGAGCGTTTTCCGCTAGATGTCTTTAGTGAGCCATATCTCACGATGTATACATCGCATCGGGTCATACTGTACAGCGATTTAAAGGTGACATTACGCTTAAAAAAAGTTCTTTGACAGTTTTGTGTTTGGTGAAGCCAGTTGCGTGTTACAGCGTTCCAAAATGGAGGTAAAAAAAGAGAAAATTCGATACATTCTTCAGTACCACTACGATCAAGGTGAAAAGGCGGAGCAGGCGGCCAAAAAAATGTTTGCTGTTTATGGAGCCAATACACTATCGAATGCAACAGCAAAGCGGTGGTTCCAACGATTCCGTTCTGGTAATATGGACGTCGAAGATGCGGCACGCTCTGGTAGGCCAATCGTCGAAAATGTCGATAAAATCATGGAAATCGTCGAGTCGGACCGGCATGTGAGTACTTATTCTATTGCCCCGGAACTGAAGATTAGCCAAAAAACCGTTTGGAACCATTTGTATAAGGCTGGTCTCAAGAAGAAGCTCGATGTATGGGTGCCACACGAATTAACGCAAAAGAACTTTTTGGACCGAATTGATGCCTGTGATTTTTTGCTGAAACGTAACGAAATCAACCCATTTTTGAAGCGGATGGTGACTGGCGATGAAAAATGGGTCACATACGAGAACAACAGCCGAAAAAGATCGTGGTCCAATCGCGGTGAGCCTGCCCAAACGATCGCCAAGCCCGGACTATCGGCCAACAAGGTTTTGCTGTGTGTTTGGTGGGATTGGAAGGGAATCGTCCACTATGAGCTGCTCCCATCGGGCCAAACACTCAATTCGGACCTCTACTGTCAACAACTGACCAGATTGAAGCAGGCGATCGACCAGAAGCGGCCAAAATTGGCCAATAGGAAGGGTGTTGTGTTCCATCAAGACAACGCCAGCCCGCACACATCTTTAACGACGCGCCAGAAGCTCCGAGAGCTTGGATGGGGGGTTCTATCGCACCCGCCATATAGTCCAGACCTGGCACCAAGCGATTATCACCTTTTCAAGCATTTGCAAAACTTTTTTGATCGTACAAAACTGGCCTCAAGAGAGGCTTGTGAAAATGAGATGGTCAAGTTTTTTACCAATAGGGACGAGGAATTCTTCAATCGCGGAATTATGAAATTGCCTTCAAAATGGACAAAAGTTATCGAACAAAACGGCACATATTTAATCTAAATCGGATAATCCTAAGTATGTTAGTTTCATCGTTGAAATAAAGCGAAAAAACGCTCAGAACTTTTTACTTCATCTAATATAAAATAAATTTTATTTTTCACAAATACATTAGAGTTTTATAAAGAAGGTTAAAGAAAAAAATTTTAAATGACGGAGATATAAGTCATCTAGTCAAATCCTCTTTTCAAACTGGTGGAATAAAATATCTCAAGATCTACTCAACTGATTTTGATGAAATGTATACCACAAATTCTTTATAATATTAACTAGAATGTAACATCAGTTTTTTTTTATTGGTTGCCGCGTCCTATTTTTATTAACTCAACAAACTCAAAACTTTAGAAAATCATTTTTTTTTTCAAACAACTATCATTTTTACAAAAAAAAAAAATTCCCTATGCTACATTTTGCCTATTTTTTATAAGAACTTTTCTTTACAGGTAATTTTATTTTTTATTTCTTAGACAACGCCTGAAAGAGAAAAAATTCCACCATTGGAATGGATTTTCAAAAGAGGGTTCTAGACGACTTATATCCCTTTTATTATTATTACCCTTCAAAAAACATGTTATTCCTTTTTTTAAATTTGTTCATAAAACTGTATTTGTAAAACATAGAAATGATTTTATATATTTGATGATCGTGTCAACATTTTTGTAGAATTGTTGGACCTATTTCTACAAGTGCCCAGGTGATGTAAAGCCTTGAAAATAAAGAAATTTACTTGTAGTATAATAATGAAACTTTCGTACTACCGGATGCTTATTTCAAATTTTAAAATTTACCAAAATGGTAAGCTGTAGAAAAATAGTTCGATATTTTACCTAAAAAACAACTTTAATCGTTTGTTATTCACAAATGGATAAAGATATGGAAAAATAATCTGGTTTTACGAGAGCAAATATTATAAACTATGCTTTTTTTCAAATCTAAAGTGAATCGCACGAAAAAATTTTGAAAAGTTCCATATTTTCCAATGCGAGTTGAAAAACACGAACGATTTTGGGGAGCCCTTATTTCTTGAAACTATGTTAATATGCCCACTGTATCTAAAGTTGTTTTTGAAGAGTTTGACTTTTACGCAATGTTGCGTATGGATAAAATAGGCTACCACGAACACAGTCCTCGAACTTAAATGTCTTCAAAAGCAACTTTCCCCACATATACGTATGATCCATTTGTAACACGTCCATTTTATTCGCGTGCCAAGACCTCGTGGTCCACAAGATAAATTCGCTTATTTACCGACCGAGAAGTCTTATTTTTGGATCACGTCGTCACGGAGAAAACGCCAGGTCACTCTCGCGTGGGACGCGACAACACAACCTCGAAACTGCTTACCGTACTCGTGCATTCTGTCCGAAAAGGAAAAAAAAAAAGAAATGCGCCAAGAGGCCCAGTGTCCGGATGGACGCACTAAAAGCCAGTATGTCACACGGCTGTACGTTGAATGCTGCAAACGAGAAAGTTATCGGCTTTCTTACGAATGCAAAGGACTTAATGACAAGGAGCCGCGAAATAAATTCGTTGAGGAGCGTTGAGTGCAAAGACACCTTGGGTCGAAAAATAAGTATGTTACATTTTCTTTTTTTTTTTACAAACCTGATCAAGCACTTTTCAGCCCCAAGAGTGCCAACTTCAGCTTGCGAATTGCTGTATAAACGCTATTGAGGTATTACTGGAGTGGACCGTCGAGCAAAAAGTTAGTCCAGAATGGGCGAATCGTAAATTTACAAGTCTAGATCATGTCGTACATGTTTAGCCTTACAAATAGCTAATTTAATAATAAATTAACACTTAGAAATGTTAATTTTCTACTTTTAATAATAATTGAAATCAAATTCGACCATATTGGCATGCGCTTGACTGAGGTTTTGTCAGTGACTGTACATCTGTTTCAACTGTGCAGCAAAAAAAATTTCTCAATTTTATAAATTTAATTGATACGTTCAGATCGTCTTATTATTATCAAACTCAAAAACTCAATACGTATTGAGTTTCCCAATGATTGCTATTAATTCATGGTTAAAAAAAGCGACACTCCTCATTACTTTAATTAGTTTCTCGACAATTACTCAGCCGATTTGTTTGACACTTAGCATAATCAAGCGCTTGATCCTAAATCTTGATGATATAATACTCTCATTATTTGCGGCGACTCAGTTCCATTCCTTTTGTAACCGTTAACGTCTGTAGAAGCGTTTTTTCCCGTAAGCGACCGTGTTAAATTCATATGTTTATAACAACTAAATTATTTAGTGAAAAATTCTAAAATAATTCATGAATTATTTGTCTATCAAGAACTATCATTCCTCAAATTTTCAAGAATTTTGGCGATTTTTTAATATCCATCCAGTGATACCTTAAAGCGAACCATTTTTAAGGGCTTACATACACCTGGGTAGGTCAAAAAGATCTATTTTTAAAAAGGTGCTCATTCGAAAGTACTATCCTAGCGTGTCTATCCTGAAAATTTCATAAGGAAATTTGCAGTGATGACGAAGTTATAGCGTTTTATAACTGACCGGGTGAGCAACGACAAACGATTGGGGCGCAGGTAGACGCGGCCTTTGTCATCTGTTTGACCATGAGTTTGACTATGAATGAGGTTGACACAGCAAAAAAAAAAGATCTAATGGAAGCGTCAACATCTAAGGAAGATCCGCCAAATGGCCCAGGAATCGACGATTTTATGTAAGTTTAAAATAAACCACTTATTTCAGTGTAAAGTGTACTCAACATTTTGAACGCGTTTTACTCGAAACAGTGTTTTCAAAATCGGTACCAGAAATATCTCCGCAACTACTAGACCGATCGGGATCAAGTTTTGCACAGCTATGCTTCATATAATAATCTAGTACTTATCGAGCCGTTTTTTCGATACCTGGCATAGTTTTTTTTTTTCGTCATAAGTACTGAATAATTTTGAGGCGAAAAATCGTCAGTTTTATTCCAATGACTGTTATGACCCGAAAAAATGTAATTTTTAAATTCCGGCTCGATAAGTACTAGTTTTATCTATCTACTTTAAGAAACAAATATTTTTTTTAGATAAAAAATGGTAGAGGCACGTCTGGTACCGCAAACGCTGTAAACAAAAACACGTCCCAGGAAAACGACTGTAACTTTTTTACCGTTTGAAATTTTTTAACCAAATTTTCACACAATGTAGATAAAATGTCATACTTTAAAATGTATATCATGGTTGTTCAATACAATTCAGTTTTATACACAAAAAAAAATCTTAAACATAACCTTACTTTTAGCCGTCTCAGGTGTATGTAAATGTAAGCGATTTCCTTTTAGAGGAGAAGGGGAGATGAGGGAGAGCGAGAGAGAGCCAGAGAGAGAGAGAGAGAGAGAGAGAGAGACGTGGATCTGCAGTGTCGCGTCTTCAATTCGCCGCTTATTTCAACTTCCCAGGATCAAGTTTCTCCTACTTGTGAATCATAGCGAATGAAAGATCCCGTTCGTGCCATTTCGCTTGATCGACTACGCGAACGCATGTCCGAGCGCAAACATAGAGGAATTGGCGAAACATTACGATCGTAGGATTTTTCTTTTTCCTCCGAGGAGACTGACCACACGTGCGGTCTTTGATTCGTCAAGGCCCATAAACCGCGTTACCAGTCGCAACGATATATTCCATTCGGAAGACAAAAAAAAAGTCCCTGCTCGGAAAGTGATGCACACGGCTGGCGATGAGGGGAATTGCACTGGGCCCTCGGATATGGCAAACGGCGAAGCAGCAGCGGCCTTAATCGCTCGTACGTCAAGCGTTAATACGAATGCCTGGTGGACTGGATGTCAACGCTTGTGGCACTCTTAGCTCTCTCGATTCTCTCCTATCTACCCTCATCCACCTTCCCTCGTTCTTCGTCCTCCATCCGTTTTTTTTTCCTCCCCTCTCTACCCTTGCTCTCTCAATTTATTCATCCTGTCTTCTCTCCACATTAAAACGTCGACACTTTCACGGGGGCGTACTTCGCACCCATATCTGTGGTCTCGTTGCGGATGATCGGACAAATCGCAGCTACTCGTGTGTCTGTCTGTCTGTGTTACACATCGGGCGAAAAAGCGATGAGAAAGGAGGTGTAGAGCTTCTCCTGGTTATCACTCCTCCTTGTGCTCTTCACCTCGAACTATGAGTGCGCCTGGATGACAGGAAGACCAGAGCAGAGAGAGAGAGAGAGGCAGACGCAAGTAGCGTGCAATTAGTAGGCTAATACGTTGCACGCTAGAAATGAGGGCCTCCGGGTGCTCATCTCGGCTGCGGTTCCCACATAACGCTCGCAAACTCCCCGTGACTAGGCCAAACGAGAAACTATAAAGAGGCGCGAGCAGAAATAACAACGCTCCGGAAAGTATCAGGATGTGTGAAGCCTGATAATCATCGCGCGATATTTTGTTGAGACTAGGGGAAAAAAAATTCTACTTTTACACCATTTCAAGGGATCACCCGGTGGAAAATTTTCCGCTGAGAACGAATATCATGGAATTTTCTACGCAAGCTTTGAAGTACGCCGGCTCAACGGGAAAAACGTGTTTTATAAGTCATTCGACGGTTTTTAATCGAAATTGAGGGTTTGGGGGGAAATTAATGGTAAATTCGTATTCAGAGGGTAAAAATAAAGGGTGTCTCAAAATGGCCTGACATTTTTATTTATTAATGAAACGTATTATTTATTTGAAAAGTATGAATATTTTTATTTTAATATAAGGTCCAAACATGTCCCTGTCCTTATTTGCAAACGTTCACTCTTTTGACGAAATTTTCAATAACACTTTGTCATAATTGCGGACTAATTTCATTAATGGTGCGTCCAATTGTTTTCTTGAGCTCCTGAATGGTCTTTGGATCATTGGCATACACTTTTCCTTCCAGAAAACCCCAAAGAAAGAAGTCCAATGGCGTCAAAAAGCACGATCTTGGTGGCCAATTCACATCGCTGAGATAACACGCCCATGAAACTTCGTCTGCAATAACTGCATTATTCCACATTGCATTTTCACCATTTCTATACGTTGCTCGATCGTGTAATTCTCAATGACTAAAGCTCAATACTTTCTGATACCAGTTGTCAAAGATTGCTGCTCTATGTTTGCCACAAAAAAAATAGCGTGCAATTTGAAATGTCATTTTAAGACACCCTTTACATCGAGAAGAAAATATTAATATATTTTACTCTTATACAGATATTTTTCTCTTCGGGGCGAAAAAAAAAGTTTCTTCGCACTCAGGCGCTGCTCGTTTATTTTTTGTTTCGATTTTAAACCTTGCTTTGTACTCAATCTCTTCGTAATCATTTTCTCGTTAAGGGAGCACATGCGAGTAGACGGCCGCAAAACATAGGCGAATTTTTGGAATTATTTGTCCGATTTCATCCAAGCTGGTTTTATTCAAAAGTATAAACATTGAAGTTTTTTTATAAATATATATATTGACTGGGAGCACAGGTTTTTGTGACCGGCGTAAAACGTGGCTCTCGTTGGGACGGTCCGCCGTCCCTATCATTGCATGGAGTCGGTTGATCTGAAACGAAAATTTCGAAAACATTCTAAAAATATGATGTATAAAGCCCTTCGCAACGTAGGATTTTTTTAAATAAAAAAATGGCCCCTCATTACAAGTTACATTCATTTTTCAACCTTTCTGACTTGAAAAAAAAACCTACAATGCGAAGGATGTGTACATTACATTTCAAGAATCTTTCCGAAATTTTTGTTTCAGTTCAACCGACTGAATGCAATCGCGGGGACCGTTAGCGAAGGACATGTTTTACGCCGGCCACAATTACATTGCTCTGAGTCAATATATATTTATAAAAAAAAAAACATTGTCAATATACCTCAATATATATTGTTTCGAATTTTTCCCGAGCAACCTCCTTAACCCTTCGCGGTCACACGTCCAAATTCAATCGCGATGGTGACACTTGGGTCGATTCTACCCAGTCAGTTTTCAAAAAAGTATTGTGACCAAACTATCCGTCCGAAATGGTTCAAAAAATTATGGAACATGCTTTGAACTTTCTAGATGATATATGAAAAAATTATTTATAAGAAATAAAATGGCGACATGTTAAAAAAAAATCATAAAAAGGTGAAAACGCGAAAGACACTTTTTGCGCTAAAAAAAATCATAGTTTTGTGAATTTTCAACATTTTTACCTAAAATTTGGACGTGACACTCCTTAGATATGCTACTTTTGGGAAAAAATAATAGCATAGTGCGCGTTCCAAAAAAGGTATTTTCCGACATGTGAAGAGGGTAAATTTTATGGTACGAGGATACTTCAAATTCCAGGTAAGATGGTGAATACAGTCCCATCCGAAGGTGGGAATTATTATATATTTACGCAAAAAATTGATCAACGTGTCGATACTACCCAGGATGACCGCGAAGCATTAAATTCCCGTTCGATTCATGTATCCCTGATTATTTATCCAATTTTTCCACAATTTCAAAGCCGGACCATTAATTATCACGATTTTTGCCATCAACGTAAATCGGTGCAACGCATCAAACGCGATACGTGAAAGAAATACGAGGCGTCAAAGTCACACGGCGTGAAAATAAGTGCTGCTGTGCGACGACGTACAAAGCGTCATCTCTTTAGTTCATTCTTAACGCAGCACATGAATGCCGTATGGCGTGCACATACACCGCGGAGTGTTGCCTCGACGCGATCGAACGGTTAATGAACTGTGTGCTCGCAGACGCTCTCGCGAGTGCCTCAAGCTCGCGTTCCCCCCATTGTCTCTATGGGATGCTGAGAGACGTAATTATTGCGTACCGCGAGCCGAGACCGCCAAGAGAGAGAGAGAGAGAGAGAGAGAGAGAGAGAGAGAGAGAGAGAGAGAGAGAGAGGGAGAGAGAGAGAGAGAGAGAGAGAGAGAAAGAGAGAGAGAGATAGAAGTCGATGATCGTGTGTATAGCGTGCCGGCGTCGCGCGACGTTTCATTCACGGAAGAACGCGAGCGCGGCACTTTCTGTGTTCTCTTGCTTGCATTACACGTATATACACACCGGTTACCACACTACCTACCTGTGCGGCCGCGTCGACACTCTTTCATTCCCCTATTATTATTATTATTATTATCGCTGCTTACCGGTTGTAAATACGCGAGAGTTATGTACCGGAATCGACATTGATCGTTCATAACCGCGTTCAATTAAAGATCTATATTGAACGCGTTACGCGACTACGTATACACGGGATTCGGAATCGCACTGATCGCATACTCTTTCGAAGAGGGAGTACTCGGACATTCGCTTGTGATACGCGAGAAAATTGGCGTTTTATGGAGTGGGGTGACGAGATCTTCTTTAAAGAGACTGCTTAAGGGGGGAAACCAGTTTAGACGGTTCGAAAAATCGACTTTTTTTTTTATTCCATAAATTGTTAGTAAAACTATTCAAGAATATGTTGCCAAAGTTTCAAAACAAAATTCCGATTTGTTCCGATGCTATGAGCAAGGAAAGTGAACGCCCGTCGATTCACTGCGCGTCATTCAATGAAGGAAATTCAGCCCTTCTAATGCTGATGAACGGAATAAAACTTGTAGTGGCTCTCAGAGCTTCAATTTTGCCCAGGAAATGGATGAGCGGCGCGTGAAGAGACAGAATAGACGCAGCGCGTTGGAGACCAAGGAAGCTCGGCAAGCTCGTCAAGAAGGAGATGCAAGCCCGAAATGATGCGTTTGAAGAAGAAGAAGGGTTGCTATATGGTGCTGGAATAGCTGATTAACCGGTGAGCAGTTTATATCATTTATTACTGCCCTGAATTTCTCGTTTTCGGTACTTTTTTTTCAAATGCGTTTTTCTCGAAACGACTTTTTTTCAACTCGTGGGAATTCTAGCTCGAAAAGTTATTGACCAATCGTTCTGAAAATTTCTGTGAATATTCTTTATACAATTACAATCCATATGAACTAAACTCTGGGATGATATTATTATCTAAAATATTTTTTTTTATGCAAAAAAGGTGAAAAAACATGGTATAAAAACATGACATTTTGTTCAAACACCTCAAAAACATGCAATTTTCAACTTTTTCCATCAGAGTTTAGTTCATATTCTTCGAAAATATGTTGTTAACGAAAAAAAAAATTGAAATGATTCCAGATAAAAATTGTGACTTCCGGATTTCCCACGAGCAGCAAACTCTGATGGCGACCGTCCATGGACAGCAGCTTCTAACTCCACTATTTCCGGCGGAAATGACTTGAAAAAATTACAGCGTGTACTTCAAAACATTAATAAAATATCCTCCAAGTTTAAATAAATTCTGATTATTCCTTCCCTGTTATAAAAATTCACGAAAAACACTAAAATTTCGGCTTCCTAAACTGTTTTCCCCCCATAAACTTAGGATTTAAAAAATAAGCTTTTTTTATTGCATAGATTTATAGCTTAGGGTCTTGAAACAAATTTACAACGAAGATTTTGTAAATATTTAAAAAAACAAACCGAGGATTTTCGTGGAGGGTTAGCCCGCTGTCAAAGCAAATAAAAATAACAAACGATGATTTACAATGGACTTTCTTCGATGTGATTGAAATTGTTTTTTAAGCTGTACTTTTTTAAACGTTTGATACTTTTTTTATTATAAGATTCATACTTTTTCAAGATTCATTCATTTTGTATATCTAAATATGTTATTTAGAAAATTCAACGTACAGAATCAAATGGGATCTATCAAGAATCGTATCGGAATCGGCTCGATTCGCGGCAATTCTTCAGGCTTCAAATTGGATTCGTACATTGAATTCCAATTCGAAGTCCTGATTGGAATCCAATATACGAGAGTGACGTTTATTAAAACGCCACTCTCGTATATTGGATTCAATCAGTCATCACATTGGGTCCCTACAGTACAACTTGCTATCAGGAAGTAGGGACAAGTATGGGAATACAATTGGATTCCTACAACCATTTCTGCATGTTTCAGATGACTGTAGTTGCCAGAACCTCCTACACCGATTGGCCATGCATCAACAGCAGCACTTTGTTCAAACAATAATAACTTCACTGTTTATCAATATTTCTCGATTTAAAAAAAAAACTCAAACTTGGCAAGACTATGTATCAATTGTCTGTAGAATTCTGGCCTCGTCCTCTCAATACTTCAATGAGAAAAAAATATATAGAAAATCAATCAAGCTTTTGCAGGACTTTCAATTCAAAGTCGTGCAAGTTCGACACGATGAAATTGCAATACCGAAATTTTACCACTGATGGATCGTTGAAGTCACGAAAATTGAGACTTCAACGATTCATCGGCGACTTCTGTTCAAACCTCACGGTACTCCGCGTGTATATCAAAGCTACGAAAAAAACCAATGATCGCACTATATTGAAAATACACACGCCGGGGAATACCGGATCGTACACGCGCAACTAGTTACGAGTCTCCACACCGGCACCGTACCTGCCGCGTATATACGCGTATGTACGCAATCCATACAAGAGCATTAATTTATCTCGATGCGAACTCTTTCGAGCGCTCGTACGCTGTACATATACGATTATTACGTTATTATTCAGCGATGCTCTCGTTTATAAACCACGAGTATCTATAACAGAGCGTTCCCGATCCTCGGGCTCCCAGGACATTTATGGACGATCCCGTGTGCGCGCGAGCTCGATGCTGTATACGTCGCTATATACCGCGAGGCAACGGTGTTCTCAAACGAGCGAGTAACTCGTCGCGGGAGCAGCCTACGTAACATATACAATACAAGACTTCGCAAACACGTATATATATATGTATATATATATATATATATATATATATATATATATATATATATATATGAATTTATACACGTGTCGCTCTTCGGTGTCGTGTGTGCAGAGGATAATCTACGAGGACGCAAAGCGGGCATCGAGGTAACCGCGAGAATGCCCGCCAACAGAGTGTTTCGCGTTGACCTGAGTCGAAAAGCCAGTACTGGTTTTCTATTTTTTTTTGTTCTTTTAATGTGATCGCATTTTTTTCGGCACCGCGAGATCCGGCTTGAGGGGTCTGCATAAGCTTGAAACTTTTTTTAAAACGTTTTTTTTTTATTGCATAGTTTTGTAGCCTAACTTTTTGAATTCAATTTTCAAGAAAGATTTTGTAAAAATTCCTTAAATTGCTAGAGTTAGGGGACGTCCATTAATAACGTGACATCCAAATGGGAGGAAGGGGTCTGGCAAAATTTCAGCAAATCTCATTTAGGGGAAGGGGGGTGGTCAATGAAAATCTCACGTCAACTGTGTAATTCAGAAAATATACTATTATAACATTTTGTAAGGTGAAAATATGAACACCTTGAGGCTTAAATCATTCTAGAAGGGAAAATATTTTACGAAAATAAGAATAATAACACCATTGTAATTGCTTTATTATATTTGGTAACAATCTGACTTATTAAGAGGTTACGAGGGTTTGAAAATTTCAAAACATCCATTTTCTTATATTTTATTATCTAATAGTACAATATGTCTAGAATGTTCTCACAAAGTTTTAAGCCAATCGGAGTAAAAGTCTAGGAGAGAGAGCCTTTGGGAATTCCCCCCCTTGGGAAAGACCGGCCGGAAGCGACGCAGGTATATCGAGGTATGTCAGCTATCAGGCCTATTTATAAGGAGCTTAGCAAAGATATGCTTCTAGAGCGGTGTGTTCGAGGCTTTACGGAAAATAATAATGAGAGTCTGAACCAGTTAATTTGGAAAATCACTCCAAAAATACTTCCTGCTGGTTCCAAAATAGTTGAAATTGCTGCAACAGTTGATGCGTGTGCTTTCAACGAAGGGATCTCAGCTCTATTATTTTTTTTGCACGGGATGGACATAAAAGTCGGCCAAAATAGCCACGAGTACGCGCGAAAAGAGGATGAACATCACATACTCATAGCTGAGAAAAAAGCTGAGACTCGGACTCGAGAAGCAAGAATTCGTCTCAGGCAGGAACAAAAGGATGCCCTGGACATCGCAGCTGCAGCAGGATCTTTGCTTTATAGAGCTGGAATCGACGATTCTATGTAAATTAGAAAAAAATTCTTCTAAAGTCTTCGTTTTATTTATACTTAAAACTTTAATAGCATTTTTCTCAAAACACTATTTTTGAAGTCGGTGGACACGATTTCTCAAAAACTAATGCACCGACCTTATTGAAATTTTGCACACTTCTTCAAAATAGTATTGACTAGTGATTGAACGAAGGCTTTTTTTCGATTACAGTGCCGTAGTTTATTCTAAAGGCTATCTCAAAATGACCTGACTTTTTAATTTATTAATATAACGTATCATTTATTTGAAAAGTACAAATATTTATATTTTAATATAAGCCAGAAACATGGAGGTTATGTGTGGAACACGATATCCGATAAATGGCCGCCTCATCCCCGTTTGCAAACTTTCACTCTTTTGAGAAAATTTATAATAACATTTTGGCATAATTGCGGACTAATTTCATTAATGGTGCGTCCAATCGCTTCCTTGAGCTCCGGAATAATCTGTGGATCATTGGCATACACTTTTCCTTTTAGAAAAGCCCAAAGAGAGAAGTCCAATGGCGTTAAATCGCACGATCTTGATGACCAATTCACATCGCCGCGGCGCGAGATAACACGACCATGAAACTTCGTCTGCATTGACTGCATTTTTTCACATTGCATTTTCACAATATCTATGCATTGCTCGATCGTGTAATTCTCCATGACTAAGCCTCAATACTTCCTGATGCCAGTTGTCCAAGATTAGTACTCTATGTTCGCCACAAAAGAAAATGGCGCGCAACAAAAAATATCAGATCATTTTGAGACATCCTTTGTTTCGGCATTATAAAATATTCTAAGCGTCGAGTAGACGGGCTGTGATGCTTGAATCCAACACGGAAGCAATGTGTTCATTTGAACAACGCGGGATCAAACGTGTTAAGATATGCGACAGAATTCCAAGCCTAAAACGTCTTAAAACAAAACATTTTTCTTGTACAGTACACAGACATACACATATAGCTGCCATGGTTTCTACAAGGCACCGTTGAGGCAATTAAAAGTTCCTGATTAGTTTGCCTTTAGTGTCCCTCGGTAGGAAAGTGTGACCGGCCAATGATGGCCCATGTGACGCTTCCAGACTAGGGGCCTAACAAAATAAAAATAAAATTAACACTGGCCCAATCAAAGCCCGCAATTTCCGCACGGGTACTTTCATCAGAAAATCCGAAAAATCCATTTTCTCAGGACTTCACAAGGTCCCGTGATGCAACGCGTTTCCTCGCGGAGCCTGACGAGTGACGGAGGCCT
The DNA here is from genome assembly GCA_963932345.1 of Ophion ventricosus. Classification (NCBI taxonomy): domain Eukaryota; kingdom Metazoa; phylum Arthropoda; class Insecta; order Hymenoptera; family Ichneumonidae; genus Ophion; species Ophion ventricosus. The sequence goes on from OZ010723.1 coordinate 8,251,935, forward strand.
GCGCCAAGTGTACTTGGTCCTGCGGCGCAACGCGCGGGCTCGTGTATGGTAGCGAGTTCGCTGGGCCCTGGGCGGGCACCAAGCGCGAATCAACGGTACGTCGGAGAACCGCGCGCGCGGACAGGCCGCGAAAGCCAACTCGGTGGAGGAACTCTCTCTCTCTCTCTCTCTCGCTCTCTCTCTCTCTCTCTCTCTCTCTCTCTCTCTCGAAAAGGGAGGAGAGGTCCTCGCGAGTCGGCGCGACGCAAACGGGCAAAGAGGAAGGTGAAGAGGAGGCTGGAAGAGGGCGAACTCCGCGAGTGCGGCGGGAAAGAGCGAAGGAGAAACGAGAGAAGGTAAGATGGAGAGAATACCGGGCAGTCCCTCTCGACGCGCCACACGGTAACCTACGTGCTTTTATTACCCGGGAATACACAGACGCGAGGAGAAGTTCCTCCGGTCCCCTTGGTCGCGGACCTGGACGCGGTACACGTTCGGGAACTCGCCTATATATATATATAAGTATACAGATACAGCATCGTCATCGTCTCTTCCTCTACCACACCCGGATCGCCGTGAAATTCCACTTTTTTCCCCTCTCTCTCTCTCTCTCTCTCTCTCTCTCTCTCTCTCTCTCTCTCTCTCTCTCTTAATTTCAACATACGTGGGTGTTAGGTCAGAGCCCTAAAAGGAACCTTCCAAAGCACAGTGAATAAAAAAGAGCAAAAAAATAAAAAGATCACGGTGCTATAAGTGTCCGGAAAGGCCTGCTGGGCCTGCTCGACGTTGCGCAATCCTCCGGGATCAGCGCTCGAGCGAGCGCGCGCGCGCGCGTCCGCCGTGGTGAGTGTTGTCCAGGGAAGACAGCGGACACGACGCGCCAAGGACTCGAGAGTCGCTCCCGAGGATGTTAGCTTCTCAGTTTCGTTCGCGACTCTGCCACGGCGCGTAGAATTTAGTGCTCGTTTGATAATCCGGTAAATATGAGATAAGGACGTGGAAGGATGACGAGCGTTGCGCGATGCCGCGGTGAATTAATGCGGTAGTTCCATTCGGTGTAATTGATCGTTAGGGAATTTAAAAAAAAAATGAATTGAGTTTCCGGTGAGACGAAGCGATTGGGAGAGACTCTGTGCGAGCTTTTCTCACGGTCTAGGTCGCAGCGACCGGACGATCGTCATCGTCCTTCAGGATTTCCGCCAGGATTTCATTCAATAGATTCACGAGCATCATTCCAGCTCTTCGGGTGCGCGCATTTCATGAAATATCCTACTTCCTATCGTTCGAAAGCTTGTGCATTTACTTTCCAAAGCATCGCTGATGTGCACTCTACGATTCTTCCCGTGGTGGAGCCGGACTGATAAATCGCGGCTGATCATTGATTCGTGCAACACACCCCGGACGTTGAAACAGTCAGGAAGAGCAGCGAACCAGGGGGAGGGGCGGGGGGGAGATAAAAAATGAAAACATCCCGCAAAGTGTTGTGATCCATCAAAGTCCAGGGTTCAGGGTAATATAAAACAAAGCATCGATCCTCGTGGGCAACGGAGCAGAAGTGGTGGAGTGTACAGAAGAGGAAGGTTCGATCGAGTTTGCCGATCTTGTTTTCACGATCCGACCGTTCAGGCTCTGGCGGTCGAGCTGCAGGAAAAAGACGGAGCCGAGGAACCAGAAGAGAGAGAGAGAGAGAGAGAGAGAGAGAGAGAGAGAGAGAGAGAGAGAGAGAGGCGGTGCAGTGGAGGAGAGGAGCACGAGGAAAAAGTAAAAGAGCCGCGATACTCTCTGGCTCGGTGCAAGTTCGACGTGATCCGTTATAAGGTTAGAGGCTGTGCCAGGCCACAGGGCGCAAGCCGAGAGAAGTCCAGCAAGAATTGAGCCAGAACCCGAGAGTGCAACAAAGAGAGAACTCAGAGAGGCACTACATTGCATACATATATTTCTATATCTATATATATATATATATATATATATATATATATATATATACCATAAGAACAAGCGCGAGAGAGGAAGGTTAGAAACATGAGATCGTACGAACGAGACAAGAGAATAGCGAACTCATTTATCCGTTCGCCATTATTAACGAGATAGAAGCCGAAGAGCGCCGAGCACAGCGAGATCGGTCTTCGCCTATTCCCATCAACCTTCTGCACTGTGAAACTTGGCCCTGGAACTCGTATTACCTCTCGTGCTCTTTCTACACACACATACACACACACACACACACACACATCCATACGTGTATTAAACTCTATATATATATGATACCTCGTCCTGTAACACTGCATTTACGACGACGATTGAATCGTCGTGGAAACGATTTTTCAACCGGATGAAGAAAAAAAACGCAAGATGGCAACCAATCTCCGCGTGGGGATCGAAGACTTCCCTGGCACCCTGCGTGTCTCGCAGATCTGCCTTCGCGAGCTTTGAAAAAAGTCCAGAGGGCGATCGCCAGCTTGATTTCGAAAAGGGTTCGTTTGGTGATAACGATCGATCGGCAGGAACAGAAATCGTTTGAGGAACGATTTTAAAAAATTGCCAACAAAACGCACCGGCGGTGGAAAGTAAGAGGAATAAAGATTGGGGTGGAAAGAGATCGTTGTGATAACGATCGATCGGCACATAGTAACAAAAATCGGCTGAGGAGCGATTAAAAAAAAAGAAAAGAAAATCGACAACGAAACGTACCGAAAGGGATAAGTGAGAGGAATAAGGGAACGCCGAAATGGAGGAGTTTGCGCGCAGAGGCTCGAGAACCGAGCACCAGTGGTACCCAACTTCGCTGTCGGCATCGAGGTCTCCTAGTGCCGAGAAAGGAGACGGAAGAAGTAGCGATGGTCTTGGCGCTTTGGGCACCGGGGCCCTGCAATTCATACGGAATCGCGGCAGCGTTCGTCGCCAGCCAAAACGAGACAATCGGTGAGTCTCCTCGATCTACTCAAATGGTGAATATCGAATGATTTTTTTTTTTTACTTCTCGTTTTTGATCTGAAGGATGCCTGAAAAGTCTTACAGGTTAAAACTCGCAAAATATACAAGGTGGCTTGAAAAGTGACTAATTCGAAAGGAAAATCTAGATGCCACGTATCTAGATCTTTTTTAGTTTTCGAGAGAAACGATTTTTTTTTATTTTGCTCCTTTGCCTATGTACTTACCGCGCGATTTTTTTTACTCGCGCTATCGTTATGAAGTGCACTGTTCAACAATAAATAAATTATCAACGCAACACCAACGTGAATGCCTCAGATTTTGATGAAAGGTTAAAAACTAGGTTCGAGAAAATCGGTTGCTGAAAAAGCATTTTTTAATATTTTTTTTCGAGTTTTCTTGTAGCATTGATTTTTATTACTGTACTCTACTTTCATCTTAGAAGTTTTAAAAGCAATTCGGAGTCATTTCCACTAGTATAAGATTTTTTTTTAACATCTGAACTTCGGTTCAATAAAGTTCAGATGATAAACGAATATATTTGCACTAGTCTAAATGACTCTCAATTGCTTTTCAAAACTTCTAAGAGGAAAGTACATACAAAAAAGAGAAAACAAATAAAAATCTAGGGTACAGGAAAGCTCGAAAAAAAAAATGAAAAAGTACTTTTCTCTTGAATACTAGAAAAGATCGTAGAACATACATCAGGATGGCTGGTTGGGTATTCATACGAGGCATCTAGATTTTTTCTGAAAGTCACTTTTCGCGCCACCCTGTATAAAGGTGTACCGAATGCTACGTACTCTTCGTCTCTTTTATAAAAATGAGCGAAACGCAATAACTTGCCGTACACATTATGTTGGGAAGGGACGCCATTATGGTACCGGACAAACTCGACAGGGCCAAACGGGTCTTTTGCCCGCCTCTCCCTACCCGCACGAGCGCCATTTTTATACACGCAGGAGCGACCAACGTTCCCGGGACTTGTTCCGTGTTTGCACGTTTCTGGATCCCACCAAAGAGACGCCGAGATATCGCGTCTGTGTTCTTTTTTTTCCTCCTTCCTTTCGCTCTTACGTTTCTTTTTTATCACTCTCATCTCGAGTCGTCGTTTGGGTACTTTTTTGCCGCTTACACGTAATATATATATATATATATATACATATATACATGTATACGGATACTTGTTTGCTCAAACTGGGCGGTCGTTTTGGCTAAAAGGGTCGAGGACCTGAATTGACATTGCGTACGGGAGCGATGAAGTAGCCAAAAAAAAAATGAGAAGTTCGAAATTGCCAAAGACGAGTGAAAGAGCTTCGCAAATACACGACCCGGTTTTTCTCCCTTTTTATAACAAGATGATTATCTTTTCGAACCTACGAGTAATTTGAGTCCCCGAGAAATAAATATTAGAAAGGTATTATTCGTGGGGTAAAAAAAATAAAATGCATAAAGTAACTGATAAGGTGGTCGAATAAAAATAAGTTGATAAAGAGAAAAACAAAAATGCTGAGTCACAATGAAATAAAAACCCGTCACGTCTTCCGGGTTTCTCCGCGAGCTTGACCCCCGGATGCGCCGGAGACATCAGTCGTAAGCGTCACCGGGATAGGGAAAAGAGAAGAGAGAAAGAGAGATGCCTACGAGCAAGGAAGACGATGAAAAAAAAATAAAAATTAAAAAACAAATAAGCAGAGGGACCACACAGACGGATTCACATATATAGGGGCGAGGTGAAGCCACGAGAGTGGTCCCCGCAACACTTCCGTGTTGTTCGACTAATGAATCGCCTTCTTCTTCTTCGGCCAGCTCGCGCAGAATCCTTGCCGACTCTTCTGCGCTTCGGACACGACAGATTCTCGCCCCCATCTCTGCACACATATACAATACATCCTAGCCAATATTCTTGCAGACTCCTACAAAGCTACTCGACTCGCCACTCGTCTCCCTGTCGCCAATCTTAATCGAGCATCGATCGGTCTTCCAGGTGATTAGTATTACAAACGAGTGGAAAAAAAATCGTGATAAGCGAATGAAACGATAGTTCGCTTCAAACGCATCAGTTGCAGTCGTTGACTATTCTCAGTGATGATTCCCGACGTTTTCAGCAGCTCGTAATACACGAAGACACACTTTTGGCCGACTGGCCGCGGTTCTTGTTGTCTATGGAGACATCACCACTTTGGAAGCAGCAAAAGCAATCTTTGCACGTTGTACTCGATGCAGTGTGCTCGAGAATTACAAAGAGAAAATTGTCAAGCAACGCTATTCGCGAAATAGCGCGGAATCCACTTGGATTCCAATGTGGACTCCCTACGTGCGGCGTCCGTATTGAATCCCTATAGGGATGCGTTAGAATCTGGAGACTCCACAACAAATGTCTGCACGGTTTGCGCCAAATGTGACGCGTTTGCATCAAAACTTGCCATCGTCAAGACAATTTCAATAGATGATGTTGATGCGTTGCACAAATGTCACCTATCGCGTTTTAGCGGGACTCTATGGACCTATCGGCATGGGTTGTGCCAACTTTTCAATGGGGAAGATAGTGGACCCAATGTCATCTATTGCCAGCGGGAGGTTTCGTGTGCGGACACCTAACATACAGTGGCGTGCAAAAGTTTCGGTCCATCCTATTTTTTTTTAGTTAAGTGATAAAATACTCAATTCTTGAACTCGTTAATCGTTTCAATTTTTTTAGAGATTTATGATATTTGAATAATATCGTGATGTATTATTTTTTTGTATGGCGTATTATTTGTGTAAAGCGTCGAACGAGTTTGATCGCTGTGCAATAGTACTAGTTTCCAAACATGCATGACAATGAAACATCAGTATTATTTGTGCCGCGATGGCGAAACACACGAATATCGAGGTCCGTAAAAACAAGTTAAAACTTTGTTCAGAAAGACAGAATTTTCGCGATACTGCGACTACTTTATCCATCGGAAAAAATATGGTCAATCGTATTATTCGTAAATATAAATTAACAAATTCATTGTGTGATAAAAGTCGAAGTGGTTGATCGCGAAAAACTACGGAATACGTTGACAAAATTATAAAAAAGAAGTGCGTCATAGATTCACAAAAAAACTGCAGCAGGCAATTCGAGAGAATTACGTAGTGAAAATCATGGCGATATTAATCGGAGTACAGTATACCGACGTCTGAAGTCTATAGGACTGAATGGACGCATTGATGTAAAAAAAACTACTCATCAGTAAAAATAATCAAAAGACCAGATTGAATTTTGCAAAAAAAGATCAGCCTTGGACAGCATGAGATTGGCGGAAAGTGCTTTTTTCCGATGAATCCAAATTTCAATTATTTGGAAGTGATAGTCGAAATTACGTAAAACGTCTAACAGGTACCAGATTCAACGTAAGGTATCAAATTCCGACCGTAAAACACAGTGGCGGAAGCATTAAAGTTTCAAGAGCATTTTCTGACGACGGCGTTAGACCGCTGGTAGAAATTCAAGGCAATATGGACGATACAATGTACAGAAATATATTTCAAGACCATATGCTCCCATTTGCAATGAAAAAAGTGCCGCCTAGTTGGATTTTTCAACACGATATCGACCCCAAACATGTTTCACGTCTTGTAAAAGATTTTCTTCAAAGACGCCTTCTCGACTGGGCATCGCCATCACCGGACTTAAATCCGATTGAGCATTTGTGGAAAAACCTAACAAAAAAATCGTGTTGGAACAAAAAATCACTCTAACAAGACGGTATTGTGGAATCTTTTGCGACATAAGTGCGAAAACTTGCTAAAAGAACGGATCTCACAATTAATAGCATTCATGCCTCGTCGATGTGCCGCAGTTATCGCTGCTAAGGGCATGGCAAAAAAGTACTGAATCAAATGAAGAAGGTCGAATCTCGTTTTGTTATTTTCAAAAAAAATTTGGTATGTTTTTCACACGCAATAGGATGTGAACTAATGCTTTTGCACACTCGTTAAATAAAAAGTTATAGACAATCGAATATTTAAGAACAATATTTATGTATATAATTAATTGTTTTCAAATACAAGTGAATACATGTTGTGATAACTCGTTAATTATTTCCCCAACGTCGTTTTTCAATGCAATATGCTTGAAAGATAGGATGGATGAAAACTTTTGCACGCAACTGTATATACACACACGCCTCTTGATAGCCATTATCGGTAGCCTATCGCTGTGCACGATCGGTCGTGAACAATTATAATGCATAACGGACAACGGCAGGTTGTCCGAGCGTGCGGGCCGAGACGAGGTACGACGAGTATATACGTACGTACACGTTATATACGAGACACGAAGTGTCCCCCGCACTGCCCCCGGCATATCAGAAATCTAAGATTCCACCGGTAAGGTTCAACATACTAGTTCGACCTCTTAGCCACGATCTTGGACCATTACTCGCCTCCGATACTTACTGTCCTCTTCGCGACATTCTCACATGTGAAAAAGTTCCGTTCAACGGCGCAGTGAGCACGATCGATTCGACATTCGTTGAAGATTCCCGTCTCCTCAGACGCGATCGCTTATCGAGGATGGCAATTAAAATCGCTGATTTGAACGAACGATCTTGAATGAATTTATATGTGACAGCTTGGAAAACTGGAGTAGGTAATCTTTTGATGAAGAACTTGGGGATTGGTATTGATTAGGTTTGCTTAGCTTGAGTTTAACCCTGAAATGTTACACATGGATCGTTCGCATCCGCAGCATTTCGATAATTTGGGGTTTGGGCTTTGGCTCTGGCTTTGAATGGATGGATGGATGGATAGTGAGAAAGTGAGAATGTGAGAATGTGAGAAGAGAGTGAGTGCGTGAGTGAGAGTGAGAGAAAGAGAGATAGAGAGAGAGAGAGAGCAACTCATATTATTTACATGTACCTTTTTTATCACCCGAAAAGTCTGATTACATTTTCATGCCATGAAATAGTTGCACTTTGTGTAATATTTGTCGATTTTTTTCAACGATTAAATAAACCATACCAAAATGAATGTTGTAATATTATTGAATAAACATATAGTTGACACTTCAAAGAATACCTATGATTTTTGGTCAGATTTTTTTGTAACTTTGAAGGTTGTTAAATATGTCGCGAATTCCAATGATCCATGCCAAAAAATAGTGTATCATTCCATAGTTAAAAACAGAACTGTATTTTTTTTTTTCGTGTCGAATTATCACACGTAATAGTGGCGGACGTAATTGATTATCGGTGCAACTGGAGGATCCACATTTAGTAGTAGCATTTTTCGGCTGTCATCTGAACCTCCACGTCGGCGACCATGAGGGTCTTGCACCTCAAGAAGGGACGGCACTGTTCCAGCGACAATTCGTAATGATAATTGCCACACGAGAATTCGGCCTCGAATGTGTGCTGTCTCGTCAGTATCCACGGTACCAGTCTAACCGATCTCTGAAATCATTTATCGTTGCGCCGATTATTTTTACCTTTCAACCAATGATCAAGGTATCGCATCTCCGAACGAATATTTCTCCGAATTCATTCTACGACTGAGAGAAATGTATGGTACCTTCAACCATATTTTATATTTCCCTGAGATGAAAATAATATTACATAGTTATCGTTACTGCCCAAATTATAGTTATTGCTTATTGATATTTTAGCAGATGTGTAAATTATGCACACATATTAACCGCAACCAACGATGTTGGTACTGTACTTCCGAATAGCTGTTGCCTCCGATATAGGTAAAATATTGCACACTTCTTGTTATCGATAGTACACGTCAAAGCTTAACCCTACGTGGTCACATATCCAAATTCAATCGCGGTGGTCACATTTGAGTCGATTTTACCCAGTCAGTTTTCAAAAAAGTATTGTGACCAAACTATCCATCCAAAGTGGTTCAAAAAATTATGGAACATGCTCTTAACTTTCTAGATAATGTACGAAACAATTATTTATAAGAAATAAAATGGCGACATGTTAAAAAAAATCATAAAGGGGTGAAAACGCAAAGAAGACACTTTCTCGTTCAAAAACTCATAGTTCCGGGAATTTTCAACATTTTTATCTAAAATTTGGACGTGATACTCATTAGATATGCTACTTTTGGGAAAAAATAGTAGCATAGTGTGTGTTCCAAAAAAGGTATTTATTTCGACATGTGAAGAGGGTAAAATTTATGGTATGAGGATACTTCAAACTGCAGGTAAGATGGTGAATACAGTCCCATTCGAAGCCGGGAACTATTATATATTTACGCTAAAAATTGATCGACGGGTCGATTCTACCCAGGGTGACCCACCAAGGGTTAAATAGATTTAGGACTATATCTTCTTTTTCCATGGGCGTTTTTCATCAATATTATACACTTTTCTCTCAGTGTACGATAAAATAATTATTCATTTGAATATTATCTTCGGACAAGATGACTTGCAATTATATCGAAGAAAACAAATTGTTAACAACACCTTGTGAATGGGACATTCGAATCCATCGAGATTGAAGGCCTGGCTCATTTTATAGCGGGCTTGTATGCCGTTCGGTTCGTGAATTTCATTCCACAGAAGAGCGCACAGCTTTGCCTCGTCCAGCATCGGCACGAGTGTCACACGATCGCCTTGTCTCACTTGGAGCTTCAACTAAAAAATCAGCAACGTTTTGCCAAACGCAATAACGACATCAGAGCATTCATTTTAACTCCCTAAGAAAATCAAACGACGATATAAAATGTGAAAACCAAACGGACATAGTGGAGGAGCGATAAAATTTGTACTTGCGAAGTGTGCATCTGTGCTTGACAATTCTCACGTCTACGACTGCTTAGGTGATCTAGGAAGTGCAGTAAAAACGACAGATGTGTTGTTTTCGTTTTTATGTGTGCACGTGCATATATAGATATATATATTTTTATTATTTTCAATCTCGAACGTTTTCCTCCTGGCGTGTGATAGTTACACTCGCCCGTGAGATCTATGATCTTGAGCAACACGAAAAGTCGTCAAATGCAATGTACATGTATGCGTATATATAGATATATATGGCACGATCTAACAGCAACAGAAGAATATCCGTGAGGTCTGGATGGCCGGAGCAGAGTGTCATAAAGTTAGAGGACTCGCTCGTGAAACACGACACGGGATTATGGCACCAGTGGATTATTGCTACGGACGACATAAACTGCTCGTTTTACGGATATACTCGTCTACTCCAATCTCAAACACATATATATACATATATATATATATATATAATATATGGTGAAAGATTATTGTGAAGACATTCCTCTTCAAGTCCGTCCTCATAGTATTCTTCCCATACTCAACATTATGTAAATCTCAAGGTCTTTAGAATCCCTTTTTGAAAAGTAGGAGCATATTTAGGTAAAGTTCGTTTCGAGCAGGACCCTGTCTCCAAAATCAACGTTCCGCTCAAAAGAAATTGATAGACTGCGATTGTGAACATTTTTTTGACATTGCCAAAAATCATTAATATGAATATTTCGAACTAGACAGATCGTTGCAACCACTAAACGTTTTCACACCAATCAGCGATTCGTAAAAATGTCTCGGGAAGTCTTCCTACATTATCAAAAAAAAACCAACAAATTAGTTCACCTCTTTGGAAAGAATATTTCGATTGAAAAATAATAATTAAAAGTCGCGTCGTTTTCACATTTTATTGTGTAATAATTATTGGCTAAGCTTACTTTTTTAGATAAATAATATGCCCACACTCGGGCATTTTTGATAATTGGTTTAATTTATTTGTATTCAGTAGTATAAAAAAATTTTGAAATAATGTTTCGGGAAGGAAAGTGGCGAACTTAAGACGTAGATAATTAAAGAGAGATTTTTTACGCGTACCGTAATATCGGTAGCTTCATTGATTTCCCGTTCGATCTTCATGTAGAGGACGCTGTCCTCACCCTCGCCGATAATTTCCAGGGACACGTAATCGTTTGGATAATGGACAATGTGCTCCGACAGAATCGTGCTGTTGAATTTTTTTACGATACCCTAAACGGAAAGTGAAAATTAACGATGCCCTAAACGAAAAATAAAATGAAAAATGAACATCGAACAATTTCGAGTAGTTCGATGAGGATCGCGTGATTTTTTTCTTTCCTTTATCTTTCTCTCTCTCTCTCTCTCTCTCTCTCTCTCTCTCTCTCTCTCTCTCTCTCTCTCTCTCTCTCTCTCTGTCTCTCATTCTCTTTCTCCCTCTCTCTCTCTCTCTCTCTCTCTCTCTCTCTCTCTCTCTCTCGCTCTCTCTCTCTCTCTCTTAAATTCACCTGAACCGGAAGTATCGAAGTGCCTATCACACTTAAGAATACAAGGACTAACATCATCACGTGGCCTTTTCTTATGCAATTAATGACCGCGTAAAAAAAAGACATTACTTCTTTTTCTTTTTAATAGCACAGACACACTGGTGACCGACTCGACGAAAGTCCGTTCGCTCACTAAACAAGAGACAAAATTCACCCAACTATTGCATGACTAATAATCGAACAATATCTTCTTTTGTTTGTTAATTGCGCTTAAGTACTTATAATTGAGGATGATGAGAATTTTTTACCGCGCGTTATCGAGCAAACGCCATTGGCGCGACGTATTCACCGGCACAATTGTGGGTGAACCAGGCACGCACGGAGATAAGGAAAAGAAAGAGCGCGTGAATCGCGAGGTGTGATAACGGTAATACGCAAAGAAAAATACTGTACGGGAAAATCCATTCCTTCTCCTTTGTCCGAGAAGCGGGTTATACCGAAGCGTTCCCTTAACAAAAAGATAATTAGTCGCTATACTCGGAATAATATCTGCTGAATGGACGAACTTTGCAGTCAAGAACCTCCAAGATTTCAACTGAGGATATCGTGCGTTAAGGGGTCTGGCGTAAGCTTGAAATCTTTAAAATATGATCTTTTTACTGCACGGTTTTATAGCCTTAGGTCTTAACTCTTATTTGCAATAAAGATTTTGTAAAAATTTAAAAAATCGACCGTGTTATGATGATTTTTGAAAAGCCTTTGATTGATTTATCCTTTTTTATTCTACGTTTTTTTTTTTTCTCGAAACTATCCCGTGCAGAAATTTCTTGGGAAGTCCCAAGATGCAGGCACATCTCTATAGAGTTTTGTTAGGGACACCACATATAAGAAGTCCTGATTAGGATTCAATGGAATTCTGCACTGTTCCTCGATTAAGGCTTTTTCAGAACTCTTACCACATCCGAATCGACAATATGTGAACCAATATGAGAAAAAAAACTCCTCAAGCTGGAACATAACCTGCACGCTTCGTGAGCGTGTACGTGTGTGCTGACATTATGCCAAAGTGCATTAAAATAAATAACAAATGATAATTAAAGTGGGTTTTCAATTACGCGATTCAAATCAAATTTTGAGATATACTGTTTTGACCTATTTATACTTTTTTAATATCGGATTTATACCTTTTCAATATCCATTCATTTTTTATATCTATATATTTTGTTTCGAAAATTTGATGTATAGAATGCGATGGGATCCATCAACAATCGTATCGAATTCTGTTCGATGATGTAAGAATCCTTTGGGATTGAAGTTGGATTCGTATATTGGATTACAATGGGGAATCCCCATTAGAATTCAATATACGAGCTTTACGTTTTAGTGTAGAGATCCAACGCAACGACCCATTGGATTCCAATCAGGAAGTATAGACAAGTATGGGAATCCAATTGGAGCCCTACGACAATTTCTACACGGGATGTTTTATGAAACCGCAGTCGTATCTAAAGTCTTTTCGTCTGATTTACTTCAAATCCGGACAAAGAATACTTTACAACATTTTCTATCGTATGACCGGATGATTTTCACAGAAGTTTATTCATTTGTTAATAAAAAATGATTAAAGTTAATCTTTTTATAGAAAATCGAAATGTTTTTTCTAAATCTTGTCGTTTTCGTAATTAAAAAAAAAATTTCAATCACGTTTTCTTGTACTTTTAAAAAAATGCAAAAATAATGAAACGTCCCGTGTTACCGTCTTTTGTGATACCTCTCTTTTCGCCATTTGATGCACCCGTATGCGATGCTTAGTTTTCCAGATATTTCGATTCGCGCAACTTACCCGACTGCTCAACATGCTCCTCCCGATCCTACCCTAAAAAATCATATTTTTATAATTTCAAACACACGTGTATGTATAAATAAATATACACATGTGGTTGCGCGCGGGCACGCCGAAGATACAGCTTCCTAGTGAGCCTGCACCGATGCGATTTATCGTCTGGCCCCGGGTCAGGCCCTGGAAGTGGAAACTATTACGTGGTTTCGAAAGCTCCTCTTTTTCCCCTCGACCTCGCAATACCCTCGACGATTCTGACACACACACACACACACGGTGCAACAACTCAATGTCCGCTGCCGAAGGTGCTGGAGGACAGGAAAGACAACAAAATTTTGTGCAACTTAATGCTGCACAATCCACGTCTGTTGGTCTATAATAATTTTCATATCTGGTAATTTTATATTTATTAAGGGTCAATGTATATATATGTATATATATTTCGTGCAGCTTCGAAAGCTGAATTTCTCTCTCCGTAGCAATTCCAACCTCGCCCTCCCTCCCTTTCTTCAGTTGAATAAAAGAAAAATGCACTTCAGACGAGTCCGCAGTGTAAATCCAGAAGGCATTCGTTTCGTCCTGTCCCAACGTGATATTAACGATTTAACGCTCGAAAATTCGTCCATCATGCACTATGTTTACAACGCACGAGGGGATTCGATGCAGTCTGGTAACTGAATTGTTCTACGAGTATATATTCACGTAATACCAGTTCGATGTACCTCCAGCGAGGACGTCTACGAGACGGCAGGAGGGAAAGATATTAGCGGTCGGCATTGCGCTTGCGAATACCGAAACAAGAATTTCCACGAGTATACACACGGGTATACTCGTTATTCCCAAGATACTCGCTTACTGCATCTCAGACGTTATATCAATCCGAGAAATAATCGAGGCATTACGACAATCCTGTCGAAATTATACACATTTATTTCATCGGGATTATCGTAATGACCGGATTATTTCTTCGCGCTTTTCTCTTATATCCCCGTACGGACTTTCATGCCGGCACAGCGCGATGCTCAGCGCGTTGACCGGCGCAGTGCGCAGTGCATTGCTCAGCGCGGTGCTCAGCGCAGTGCTCAGCGCGTTGCTAGTTGCACCCCGTTCTTTCAATTCAATCCCGAGTCAAAATGTATAGCCTCCTCTAAACACTAGCAGGACCCATTTCTTTTGTAATGCAGAAGTCGCCAGCCTCCGTCGAGTCTACCAAACACCATTTGTCGAGTTCAGTGCCATGAAGAGCCCTCCATTTGATCCAGTGTAGCCTCTGTTAGTCCTCCCAAACCTTCCTTCGACCCCCAGTTTCATTAGAACGTGCAGAACACAGGCCTCTTTAACCTGCGCTCAATCTCAAGTCCATTGCCTCGACCGCACCTAACCTGCTTTGAGCCCAGATTCAATATCTCCTCCATCAACACTCCATTGTGGCGTGATCGGTAACCCGTTCGATGACGAAATAAATATGTTTTCGCTGAATGGAGAGTTCGGAGGGTCTACAGTGCGCCTACAGTGGGCTGAATGGAGAGTCCAGAGGGTCTACAGTGCGCCTACAGTAGGCCGAAAGGGGGGCCAGTGAGTTCTGCGACAGCGCTCGAAGTAGGCCTAGCTGGGGTTTCGCAGGTTCAGTTGAGCTCTGCTTTGGCCTCCTTTGAGTGACAATGTCCAGTTTCTACCATTTGGGAGGTCCACCCGAGCTCCTAACGTAGTATTCCAAACATTGTACCCTCATTTCGATACCCGATAATCCACTATCGTCGATCTCTGCTCAGGGAAAAGGAGGCTTTACATTGCAGGTTGAACACGGCTTGAAAATTTTTACTCGGGATTCTTCAAGCGAAAGAATTTGCGCTAGTTTCTTTTTTCAACCCGATCGCACACATCGTTGCCGACTGGAAGACCAGCTAACGTCATATTTTGTAACGCGACGAAAAACATGGTCCGAGACGTTTGACAAAAACTGCCATTCGTAATGGTGTACATGGGAATCGCGGAGCCAGGGGATGCAAGAGAAGAAGGAAAAGAACAGAGTAGCGGCGCGGGGGGAGAGAAAATAATCGGGTATTAGGTCTCTCGATGCACCAGAGCTTGTGTATGTGTGTTTGTTGGAGAAGTTTTCAAGCGGCGCCATATTGACCCGACCTCGTGAACTTCCCGCGGTGTGTTCCAGAGCAAAGAGAGTCTCTCTCTCTCTCTCTCTCTCTCTCTCTCTCTCTTCCATAGCCGCCTCCCGTTACTCTCGCATCGAGACTGTCTTGTGCATAAAATAAATATATACATATACACGTATATACATTTCAGCGTATACAAGTTTGGTTCCCGATGTACCATGTAAAGGGAATCTCTCTCTTTCTCTCTTCCCTCTCTCACTCTCCCCGTTGTATCCTGCCATCGCCCCCGCAATACAAGCCATATGTCTTTTCGTGTTCCGAGACTTCTTGAGTGAACTCTCCACTCGTACACACGTATAAAATGTACGTTTATGTTTGCGGCAATACGTATGTGTGTACGGAATATGTGTATAAGCAAAATCGCGAGGGAAATGGAGCACACAAACGACTATGCTCGATTACGAAGCTGCTTGTCGTGAGCCCGCGAGAACCCCGGCTGAACTCGAGCGAATAGTCTATACTTTTATATACGTGTACCATAAATGTAAGGTAAATTATTTGTGTGCGTATATATATATATATATATATATATATGGGGAAAGGTGATTTTGAAGACATTCGACTGCGAGGATCGATTTCATGGTAGTCTATTATCTCCGTACTCAACATTATGTAAACGCCAATGTCCGAAATCACCGTTACGTAAATACTGGCGTGCATACACGAAGGACATTTCAAGGCTTTTCGATGCTCGTGAAAACAATGATTTGTTTCAAAAAAATTGTAGATAATATCAAAACCAAACAAAACCAAATGTATCCCATCGGATCTGCAAGTGATACTGTCAAATCATGAAATAGTAGATGAGACAACCAAACAAAGAAACCTACGTAAGCAAAACGGACCCAAGCAAACCCAGGCGTTTTTTTATCCGGCTTAAATTTCGCGAGGTCACACTCAAACAAATAAAACAGACCCAAACAAAACCCAAACTTCTTTTTATTCAGCTTCGTTTTCGTGACGTCACAGCCAAACAAACAAACCGAAAACAAACCCAAACATTTTTTTTATTCAGCTTCATTTTCGTGATGCCACACCTGAACATACAAATCCAACCAACAAAACAGGCCTAGACAAACCCAAACGTTTATTTTTCGGCCTGAATTTCGCGATGTCACACCCAAATAAAAAAAACAGACCCAAACAAGCCCAAACTTTTTTATTAGACTTTATTTTTGTGACGTCACACCCAAACAAACATACTGAAAACAAACCCAAACATTTTTTTATCCCGCTTTTTTTTCGTGATGCCACACCTAAACAACCAAACCCAAATATGTTTTTTTATCCAGCTTCATTTTTGTGATCTTATCGGGATGCGTAATTCAAATGGGACATAGTCTGCAGATTGAAGCACACAGGCTCGCAAACGAACAAGTCAATTGCAAGAAAAAAACACACAAACCCGACCAGCAAAACGGACCTAGACAAACCCAAACGTTTTTTTTCGACTTGACTTTCGTGATGTCACACCCAAATAAAAAAATAACACACCCAAACAAACCCAAACTTTTTTTTATTAGACTTCGTGTTTCGTGACGTCACGCCTAAGCAAACAAACCGAAAATAATATTTTCGTGATGCCACACCTAAACAACCAAACCCAAATATGTTTTTTTATCCAGCTTCATTTTTGTGATTTTATCGGGATGCGTAATTAAAATGGGACATAGTCTGCAGATTGAAGCAAACAAGATTCGCGTATGAACGAGTCAATTGCATTTTCCTGACAAAATGTCTCAACTCCCACACACGCATATTCCGCTTGTACAGTATCGTGCCTATAATAACCGTACGGCATAGGCAGAGCTCTAAATTCTTTATCTTATTTCACCCGGCGAACTCGGACGAAACGTTCATGGGAAATACGTGAGGTAAAACGTTAGGTTGGATCGGCTGATGTTGTATGCATGCATACGTACGTATAAATACACATTTGCCGGGATTTACGTACGACTTTGCTGTAGCCGCGTATATACAGTTGGCTATGCGAATAGTTCACGTATGAGTTTCGTCCATTTTATACTTTTCTGTGGATCATTACCAATGCGCTCAAGTGCAAGCGAGGGAGTTTAGTATCGGCTCCTTACCCGCCGCTCCTCCTCGCTCCTCACCAAGACCTCTCGCTGTCTTCCATATTAGGTACTTCATTATAGGTCTTCTCGAGCCTATACCTATCTTCGTGCTTCATCTCCCTTATACCTCTCCCGGCATATAAGCGTAATTAGATGCTGTATGCGTATCACTTATTTGTTTGCTATGCATGAAAAATTACGGGAGAACCGGGATGTCGTA
This sequence comes from Ophion ventricosus, assembly GCA_963932345.1. NCBI lineage: Eukaryota > Metazoa > Arthropoda > Insecta > Hymenoptera > Ichneumonidae > Ophion > Ophion ventricosus. The sequence continues at coordinate 8,269,398 of OZ010723.1, forward strand.
TATGAAAAATTGTCAGATCAGTGTCCATCAGGATCTACTTGGAGGGAGAAACGAATGAACAAGGATTATTCGCCGATTTATCCAGAGCTAATATTCGCAGCGGCAAACCTGTTTCGTCGTTTAATTTGAAAAAAAAAAACTGTCCAGCCTGGAAAACACAAGAAATGTCATTTCTTGATAAAATTGACAGCAGTGGACGCGGCGGTCTTCGGTGACAAGCGACAATTCGATTGGCCCAATACTTGGACGGGTGACCGCTCACTACAGTCTGCGCCCAGCCGGACGACAAATTCACTCACAAACCACCCAGGCATCCTCGCGACGATTAAAAAAATTTGTGAAAACTCTATATTTCGAATATTTATATTATTTTGGAAAAACATCTCCTGCGGCAGATCTCTGATTAAAGACAAAGTCCACAACTTCTTTCTCGGCTCATATATCAATTATTTCCAACAATAATAAATCCACCAAGTCCAATCGTGAAGAAATGAGAGAGAGAGCCTGAGGGAAAAAGCTAGAAACCATTTTAAAAATGTGTATTTAGAGTATTAGTTACAATCTCTCGACGTAGTCCACTGTGTACATAGCATACCATTGTGTATGTGTGCCTGTGTGTGCGGAACCAAGATAATAAGAACACCTAAGGTGTACCACCTACTCGCAATATTTGCGCGCTGGTCACCGAGGCTTTTAGCCGCGAGAGGCTCTTAAGGATCGCGCACGACCCGAGCTCGTATTACTATTTACGAGAAAACCGGAAATCGTTTTGCGTCAGATGAAAAGAGAAACATGGATAGGGATAGGGCGGGGACGAGGAAGGGGAGCAGAGCGAGAAATATAAGAAGAGAGAGAGAGAGAGAGAGAGAATGGCCTTTTCCCTCGTCTCATGAAAAAATTAAAGGTTGAGATGAAAAGGCGTACATTGCCAAAAAAAAATATTCAACTTGAATAGGATCTATTTAAATCAAATATGTTTTTCCTTGTCTCGCGGCCTACTACGACCCTATTTGTTTCAATTATTATATTTTATTTGTTCAAGCTATTCTTTTAAAAAAGTAAATTAATTTAAATTAAATAAATAAAGATTAGATTCAAATTAAAGAAATAGAACACGATATATCGCACGAATATGAGAATATAGGTTCATGTCATAAAAGTGGGGTGAAAAAAAGTTAAATTATTTTCCTTTTTTTTCGCTCAAAAGGCTGTTATTTAGAAGAAAAAAAAGAAAAGTATCGTCGCGCCTTTTATTAACAAGCACGACTATTTATGTATAAAAAGATTAACCAGTTGCCTCAACTGCAGAATGTTACCACAGTCTTCTAATGAAAACAAAGTCATGAGATTTTTGAGAGAATGAATCGTGTGCCATTTTTCCGTCTGTCTCGTTTTGTCTTATACTACCAAGTGAAACCAAATCACAGATTTATTAGGAATTAATAAAATATTTAGTTGTTAGATTATATTAAATACATCTTGATTTGAATAAATAAATATATTTAAAATAAATTATTTTAATATTGGAATGCAATAGGACAAATTTAATTTCACGAAAAATCTAGTTAATTAAAAAAGAAATCAAATAAACGCAGCTAGATAATATCAAAAGAATTTTTCTTTCGGTGTAGAAGAGAGAAAAAGAGGGAGGTTTGCTCGAGATACTGGAGATCATTTGGCCAATGGATCTTTCGTTTATAGACAAATAGAGAGAGAGAGAGAGAGAGAGAGAGAGAGAGAGAGAGAGAGAGAGAGAGAAATATATATGTGGAAAGATGGCTTTGGAGACATTCGTTTTTGAGGACCGTCCTCAAAACGGCCATGCCACCATTATAGAGATAACGGCTTCGCAATATCTTCTCATTTGTACACCTATGTATACGTATATATATATATAATTTTTATATATATGTACACAAAAGAGTTTAAGCGTGTAGCTATCATTAGTTAGGCTTGACGGTGTGCAATTCGTCGGTCGAGTTTCCGGCTCGCGAGCACCGTCGGTCGAGGCCGCGCACGACGTAATTCCAGCCAAACACGAACACGAGCTTGCTCCGTAAAATAGGTTCCGACCCTTTCATTTCCGATCCGCAAGGAACGGCTTTTAACCCCGGATTCGATCTTTCTCGATTTTTAGGCTTCCGCGGCCACTGGGAACCCTGGGACTCGGTTGAGAACGTCTGTCACGGCTGAGTGCATTTCTCGCTCGTTCCCCGCCCTCTCATGAGCTTGTGACCCTTTCGTTCAGATATCCGAATAAATTCGAGAAAATAAGAAATAATTTAAAATTTTTATCTTACCTCGAGAGCTTACGGTATTATTGCTAAAAAAAAAAGAGCAGCCACTAAAATACGAGTGTGTATCCCTGAAGAAAAAAAAATGAATTGCATCGAGCACAAGCTACGTGTATTTAATGTTCAGGAAGCCTCGCGCGTTGCATCCTCCTTTGGAATCAAGGCATAGCTATGTGCACATACATTTGTGTAGCCTCGTCGTAACTCGCACGCTCGGTAAACGGAACGCTACATATAATGCACACACGCAGCTGTGTGCTCATACATTCCTGTAGAATCATTGTAACTCGCACGCTCGGTAACGCTACGTGAAATGCACACACATATAGGGAAAGAGTATCACGAGCCTGTTGTACCTGGGTAACGTTGGGTATGAGTACAACTGGCTGTTTGGAGGGCTTGGCGACCAAAAAAGAGGATTTTCAATATTTTTTTTGTGGAGAGAGTGTTGCGACGAGATCGGAATTTTATATACAATTGAAGCGTTGCACCACGTTGTCGCTTGCAAAAATAAGGGTAGACAAGACGGGGTATTTAAGGGGTTACGTGGGTCTCGAAGCCAAAAAAAAAGCATATTTTTTTTATTTTTTAAAAATATAATGTATAAATTATTTTATTCAAAATGTTAAACACATAAAAGAGCAACATTTCAACAATATTTTTGAAAAATTTCATCCAAAAATTTGGGAAATTCAGCCGGTGGGACCTGGTTTCCGGAGACCCCTGAAAAAAAAGTGTCCTCGTGGTGGTCAGGATAACTCGTGATAACTTTATCTGAAATTAAAAAACCAAATTTTTTCTGTTAGTAAATAAATATAGCTCGTGATTGAAGGAAGGATATTAAAAAAATTGAAATTTGACTTTTTGGTAGAGTTGTATGCAAAATAGTTCAATTTTTGGTACAATTTACACTACGCATAGCCTTGTGAAATTAGTTGTGATCGAAAAAAAAACCTTCGTTCAATCACTCGTCAATGCTATTTTGAAGAAGTGTGCAAAATTTCAATAAGATCGGTGCATTAGTTTTTGAGAAATCGTGTCCACCGACTTCAAAAATAGTGTTTTGAGAAAAATGCGTATACCGATCTTTTCCAACGGGGGTAATTCCCAAAGGCTCTCTCTCCTAGACTTTTACTCCGATTGGCTTAAAACTTTGGGAGAATATTCTAGACATATTGTACTATTAGATAATGAAATTAAAAAAAAGGATTTTTTGAAATTTTCAAATCCACGTAACCCCTTAAGGTTTAAAGCTCAATAAAACTCATGTTTTTAAAGTCACGCAATCGTATTTATTTCTAAGTCAACCTGAGATAATCAGTTTCACAAGATTTGGTCAAATTAGAAAAATTCGACTGATAATTATAGCAAATGAAAATTAAAAACAAAAAAGAGAGATCGCCCCATATTGCCCCATACTGCGGGCAAAGAAGCCAAAGAAGTAGCTTTATTCGGGCTGGCAAAGCGCACATACATGAATAGTGTTTGATTCCTTTAATTGGGCTGTTTTCTTTTTCATTTCTTGCTTAACGCATAGCGTCAACTAACGCTAGAAGAAAAGGAAGATACAAGTAGCACACAGTTTTATCGAAAGAAGATTATTAAAATGTAATAATACACATGCTGTCTGAAAAATCGCAAAAAATTGAATACTCCTGTGTCCCATGTACTATGTACTAGATGGAGATCTACCACCCCAGCTTGCCCCATCGTATATTTTGCCAATCAAATATTTATAATAAAATAACGACACGCAACGCAGCAAATAGCAATTCTTTACCTGATTCTACATTAAATATAGCACATATAGCAACAGCACGTCACCATCTAGCGTTAATTGACAAAACGTAGTCACAACCGAAAGCAAATTTTAAAACGATAACAAGTTTATGAAAAATCAGCTTTCTCTTCATCACTTGATACGCGTGCACTCTGGAACGACGATACACGGGCGACTGATGGGTGTCATGGCAGCGCAACGTATGATGCCAAAACGAACGTGATTGATTCATTCAGATCGAGTATTTGGCCGAGTACCTCGTCTTGTCCGCAAACCCATCTTGCCCCCCTCTCGCCGACATTTTTTTTTAATTTGACGCAACTATTAAATATATAGAATAATTTTCATTTTTCACAAATGTTGGGTCTATGCATAATGCCGAAGCGAAATTGCGACATACTTTTTTGGCCGTATGACTTTTTTCTCTCAGGACTTCTATGCAATAGGGATAAAAAGCTCGTGGAGAGATGGCAGAAATTCATTGAATAGAATGTAACATATTATATTTAGTTGATTTAAATCACTTCGTTTAGTAAATATTTTGCGTTGAAAATTTACTCGATTTTCGCTACGGAATTATGCATAGATTCAATACATTATAGTTTTATGAACAAATTCTCAAAGTCTTATGTCCTCAAAGTCACCTGTCCCCCATATATATATATCTGTATATACAATATATATATATATATATACGTACGTACGATTGTATATATCGTGTATTATGCCACGCTAGACCGAATGAAAGGTATTTAAACAAAAGACTTTAAGTACCCACGCGTACAGTCGGAGGGAGGCTCTTACCAAGTACAACCACGTGTGGTAAAGTAGGAACACTTCCAAGTGCTCCTCGAAGTGTTGTCGAGCGTATATACCTACGGCACGTGAGAGGAAGAGGCAGAGGGGAAAAAAGCAGAAATACAGGGCCTAAGATCGAGAATAAAAGGTAGAGCGAGAGCACTAGGAAAAGGAGGAAAAGGAGCAGGCAAGAGCGAGATTCTAGGTTTTACTCTCAGGTTGCACTCGTCGCCACGTAGTACATTGTACGTTTTTTAGTCCGTATATTCGGTGCGTATGGAGAAAAGGTCTGCACAGAGTAGTGGTAAACTTTTATCGCACATTCCGACTTCTAGAAGTTCGAAACTGTACGGATAAGCACGAACAAAGTCAGCCTCGCCATTGGGGTAGCTCGTGCATGGATTTTGCTTGGATTTGTTTGGGCTTACGTTTATCTTTATGGTCACACATTTGTAGCCTGATAATTAGAATAGCGTTTTTCTTATCTATATATATAAAAAATTAAGTCATACACCTAATATATATATATAGGGTGACTTTTATAATGTGGCCATGCTTTTTTTAAGGGTCTTGCGCGAGGATTTTGGGCACGGAAAAAATATGATTCTTAATGGTTTTTCAAGCCCTCTTCGAAAAAAAATATTGTCAATATTGTCAATTTCGAAAATGTTCGAGCAGTCCATACTCTGCAAATAATATTTTAAATAATTTGCGATTTGTCTTAAATTTTGGAGAAAACAATTGGAAGAATAGACTTTAACGTAATTTAGGGTAAAAATATTGATTTTTTCCTACTACGCATATTATTGTTTTTCTAATATTCATTAATGCGAGTGTTGTGTGAGCGTGTGCACACATGAGGTTGCATGAGTGCACGCGCGCGTGTGCGTACCATGGATTCATCCCACGTTTCGCGCGCGCACTGAACGCAGGTTCAGAGAGCGCGCTCCGAGGTTCGGCCGAAACGCATCGTTTGACGCGTTATTTGACGTTTCGGGTTTGTCAGCTGATATCTTTTGCCATCTTGGATATGCAAATTCAGAGCGCACGCGTCAACCTTCCGCCGAAACGCAAAGTTTGACGCGTGATTTGACATTTCGCGTAGCGCCTGCGATGAATTTCTGCCATCTTGGGTACGCAAATGCGGAGCGCGCGCGTCGAACGTCTGCGGAAACGGACTGTTTGACACGTGGTTTGACGTTTCGTATATCGCCTGCTACCATCTTTAGCCATTTTGGTTGTGCAAGTTCGAGATTCGGGACAGGCGAGCCGATTTGACGGTTCATGTATCGTCTGCTATGATATTTATTTTACGCGCGGTTCGATATTTCGGGTCAAATAAAAAATTACAGTACGAGTCTTTGTCTTTTTTTCTTTCAGAAGACGAAAATGGAAACACATCAACGTTCTGGGAAAATTTGCCTTTTAATCATTATTTGAAAAGTCTCGAACATCGAAAAAATCGCACTTTGGTAATTTTTTCAGACAAATTGACAGTGCCTTTATTTGAAACTCTTATTTTATCTGTGTTTACGCAACAAAGATTGAATCGATGTTGGCCATGGTTCTGGAGGCGTAAATCCGTTATTCCCGAAACAATGATCCGAGGCTCTCCTCGGCTATTATCTTGAATACGGTCGTACTGTGTCTAGAAGTTGAACGATGAAGCGAAAACAATAAAAAGCGTTTTTGTTAATAAAAGAAGACAAATGCGGTGCACGTGATGGTACCGCGGTCCTCCATCGAAAATTCCTGATACGGAGACCCGGAGCTTTTCGCCGCTTTTTACGATAAAAGCGGTGCTTCGAGGACGATAACAGGCGTCTTAACTAGACAAGTGTGATGTGCTGATGGATAGGCGTTAGTTCTAGGTACTTTCTGGGTAGAATGCTATGGTATTTGTATTGTTTGATGTATACAAAAAGAGTTCTGGCTCCTAGCTGTTGTCAAATAATTGTAAAAAAAAATTATCGGCATCTTAACTATGCAAGTGTGATCTGCTGATGGATAGGCGTTAGTTCTAGGTACTTTCTGGGTAGAATGCTATGGTATTTGTATTTTTTGATGTATACGAAAAGAGTTCTGGCTCCTAACTGTTGTGAAATAATTGTAAAAAAATTTTATCGGCATCTTAACTATACAAGTGTGATCTGCTGATGGATAGGCGTTAGTTCTAGGTACTTTCTGGGTAGAATGCTATGGTATTTGTATTGTTTGATGTATACGAAAAGAGATCTGGCTCCTAACTGTTGTCAAATAATTGTAAAAAAATTTTATCGGCATCTTAACTATGCAAGTGTGATCTGCTGATGGATAGGCGTTAGTTCTAGGTACTTTTTGGATAGAATGCTATGGTATTTGTATTATTTGATGTGTTCGAAAAGAGTTCTGGCTCCTAGCTGTTGTCAAATAATTGTAAAAAAAAATTTTCGGCATCTTAACTATACAAGTGTGATCTGCTGATGGATAGGCGTTAGTTCTAGGTACTTTCTGGGTAGAATGCTATGGTATTTGTATTATTTGATGTGTTCGAAAAGAGTTCTGGCTCCTAGCTGTTGTCAAATAATTGTAAAAAATTTTTATCGGCATCTTAACTATACAAGTGTGATCTGCTGGTGGATAGGCGTTAGTTCTAGGTACTTTCTGGGTAGAATGCTATGGTATTTGTATTGTTTGATGTATACGAAAAGAGTTCTGGCTCCTAGCTGTTGTCAAATAATTGTAAAAAAAATTTATCGGCATCTTAACTATGCAAGTGTGATCTGCTGATGGATAGGCGTTAGTTCTAGGTACTTTCTGGGTAGAATGCTGTGGTATTTGTATTGTCTGATGTATACGAAAAGAGTTCTGGCTCCTAACTGTTGTCAAATAATTGTAAAAAATTTTTATCGGCATCTTAACTATGCAAGTGTGATCTGCTGATGGATAGGCGTTAGTTCTAGGTACTTTTTGGGTAGAATGCTATGGTATTTGTATTACTTGATGTGTTCGAAAAGAGTTCTGGCTCCTAGCTGTTGTCAAATAATTGTAAAAAAATTTTTTCGGCATCTTAACTATACAAGTGTGATCTGCTGATGGATAGGCGTTAGTTCTAGGTACTTTCTGGGTAGAATGCTATGGTATTTGTATTATTTGATGTGTTCGAAAAGAGTTCTGGCTCCTAGCTGTTGTCAAATAATTGTAAAAAAAATTTATCGGCATCTTAACTATACAAGTGTGATCTGCTGGTGGATAGGCGTTAGTTCTAGGTACTTTCTGGGTAGAATGCTATGGTATTTGTATTGTTTGATGTATACGAAAAGAGTTCTGGCTCCTAGCTGTTGTCAAATAATTGTAAAAAAAATTTATCGGCATCTTAACTATGCAAGTGTGACCTGCTGATGGATAGGCGTTAGTTCTAGGTACTTTCTGGGTAGAATGCTATGGTATTTGTATTGTCTGATGTATACGAAAAGAGTTCTGGCTCCTAACTGTTGTCAAATAATTGTAAAAAAATTTTATCGGCATCTTAACTATGCAAGTGTGATCTGCTGATGGATAGGCGTTAGTTCTAGGTACTTTCTGGGTAGAATGCTATGGTATTTGTATTGTCTGATGTATACGAAATGAGTTCTGGCTCCTAACTGTTGTCAAATAATTGTAAAAAAATTTTATCGGCATCTTAACTATGCAAGTGTGATCTGCTGATGGATAGGCGTTAGTTCTTGGTACTTTTTGGGTAGAATGCTATGGTATTTGTATTATTTGATGTGTTCGAAAAGAGTTCTGGCTCCTAGCCATTGTCAAATAATTGTAAAAAAATTTTATCGGCATCTTAACTATACAAGTGTGATCTGCTGATGGATAGGCGTTAGTTCTAGGTACTTTCTGGGTAGAATGCTATGGTATTTGTATTTTTTGATGTATACGAAAAGAGTTCTGGCTCCTAACTGTTGTGAAATAATTGTAAAAAAATTTTATCGGCATCTTAACTATACAAGTGTGATCTGCTGATGGATAGGCGTTAGTTCTAGGTACTATCTGGGTAGAATGCTATGGTATTTGTATTGTTTGATGTATACGAAAAGAGATCTGGCTCCTAACTGTTGTCAAATAATTGTAAAAAAATTTTATCGGCATCTTAACTATGCAAGTGTGATCTGCTGATGGATAGGCGTTAGTTCTAGGTACTTTTTGGGTAGAATGCTATGGTATTTGTATTATTTGATGTGTTCGAAAAGAGTTCTGGCTCCTAGCGGTTGTCAAATAATTGTAAAAAAAAATTTTCGGCACCTTAACTATACAAGTGTGAACTGCTGATGGATAGGCGTTAGTTCTAGGTACTTTCTGGGTAGAATGCTATGGTATTTGTATTATTTGATGTGTTCGAAAAGAGTTCTGGCTCCTAGCTGTTGTCAAATAATTGTAAAAAATTTTTATCGGCATCTTAACTATACAAGTGTGATCTGCTGGTGGATAGGCGTTAGTTCTAGGTACTTTCTGGGTAGAATGCTATGGTATTTGTATTGTTTGATGTATACGAAAAGAGTTCTGGCTCCTAGCTGTTGTCAAATAATTGTAAAAAAAATTTATCGGCATCTTAACTATGCAAGTGTGATCTGCTGATGGATAGGCGTTAGTTCTAGGTACTTTCTGGGTAGAATGCTGTGGTATTTGTATTGTCTGATGTATACGAAAAGAGTTCTGGCTCCTAACTGTTGTCAAATAATTGTAAAAAATTTTTATCGGCATCTTAACTATGCAAGTGTGATCTGCTGATGGATAGGCGTTAGTTCTAGGTACATTCTGGGTAGAATGCTATGGTATTTGTATTGTCTGATGTATACGAAATGAGTTCTGGCTCCTAACTGTTGTCAAATAATTGTAAAAAAATTTTATCGGCATCTTAACTATGCAAGTGTGATCTGCTGATGGATAGGCGTTAGTTCTTGGTACTTTTTGGGTAGAATGCTATGGTATTTGTATTATTTGATGTGTTCGAAAAGAGTTCTGGCTCCTAGCCGTTGTCAAATAATTGTAAAAAAATTTTATCGGCATCTTAACTATACAAGTGTGATCTGCTGATGGATAAGCGTTAGTTCTAGGTACTTTCTGGGTAGAATGCTATGGTATTTGTATTGTTTGATGTATACGAAAAGAGTTCTGGCTCCTAACTGTTGTCAAATAATTGTAAAAAAATTTTATCGGCATCTTAACTATGCAAGTGTGATCTGCTGATGGATAGGCGTTAGTTCTAGGTACTTTTTGGGTAGAATGCTATGGTATTTGTATTACTTGATGTGTTCGAAAAGAGTTCTGGCTCCTAGCTGTTGTCAAATAATTGTAAAAAAATTTTTTCGGCATCTTAACTATACAAGTGTGATCTGCTGATGGATAGGCGTTAGTTCTAGGTACTTTCTGGGTAGAATGCTATGGTATTTGTATTCTTTGATGTGTTCGAAAAGAGTTCTGGCTCCTAGCTGTTGTCAAATAATTGTAAAAAAAATTTATCGGCATCTTAACTATACAAGTGTGATCTGCTGGTGGATAGGCGTTAGTTCTAGGTACTTTCTGGGTAGAATGCTATGGTATTTGTATTGTTTGATGTATACGAAAAGAGTTCTGGCTCCTAGCTGTTGTCAAATAATTGTAAAAAAAATTTATCGGCATCTTAACTATGCAAGTGTGACCTGCTGATGGATAGGCGTTAGTTCTAGGTACTTTCTGGGTAGAATGCTATGGTATTTGTATTGTCTGATGTATACGAAAAGAGTTCTGGCTCCTAACTGTTGTCAAATAATTGTAAAAAAAATTTATCGGCATCTTAACTATGCAAGTGTGATCTGCTGATGGATAGGCGTTAGTTCTAGGTACTTTCTGGGTAGAATGCTATGGTATTTGTATTGTCTGATGTATACGAAATGAGTTCTGGCTCCTAACTGTTGTCAAATAATTGTAAAAAAATTTTATCGGCATCTTAACTATGCAAGTGTGATCTGCTGATGGATAGGCGTTAGTTCTTGGTACTTTTTGGGGAGAATGCTATGGTATTTGTATTATTTGATGTGTTCGAAAAGAGTTCTGGCTCCTAGCCATTGTCAAATAATTGTAAAAAAATTTTATCGGCATCTTAACTATACAAGTGTGATCTGCTGATGGATAGGCGTTAGTTCTGGGTACTTTCTGGGTAGAATGCTATGGTATTTGTATTGTTCGATGTATACGAAAAGAGTTCTGGCTCCTAACTGTTGTCAAATAATTGTAAAAAAAAATTTATCGGCATCTTAACTATGCAAGTGTGATCTGCTGATGGATAGGCGTTAGTTCTAGGTACTTTTTGGGTAGAATGCTATGGTATTTGTATTATTTGATGTGTTCGAAAAGAGTTCTGGCTCCTAGCTGTTGTCGAATAATTGTAAAAAATTTTTATCGGCATCTTAACTATACAAGTGTGATCTGCTGGTGGATAGGCGTTAGTTCTAGGTACTTTCTGGGTAGAATGCTATGGTATTTGTATTGTTTGATGTATACGAAAAGAGTTCTGGCTCCTAGCTGTTGTCAAATAATTGTAAAAAAATTTATCGGCATCTTAACTATGCAAGTGTGATCTGCTGATGGATAGGCGTTAGTTCTAGGTACTTTCTGGGTAGAATGCTATGGTATTTGTATTGTCTGATGTATACGAAAAGAGTTCTGGCTCCTAACTGTTGTCAAATAATTGTAAAAAAATTTTATCGGCATCTTAACTATGCAAGTGTGATCTGCTGATGGATAGGCGTTAGTTCTTGGTACTTTTTGGGTAGAATGCTATGGTATTTGTATTATTTGATGTGTTCGAAAAGAGTTCTGGCTCCTAGCCGTTGTCAAATAATTGTAAAAAAATTTTATCGGCATCTTAACTATACAAGTGCGATCTGCTGATGGATAGGCGTTAGTTCTAGGTACTTTCTGGGTAGAATGCTATGGTATTTGTATTGTTTGATGTATACGAAAAGAGTTCTGGCTCCTAACTGTTGTCAAATAATTGTAAAAAAATTTTATCGGCATCTTAACTATGCAAGTGTGATCTGCTGATGGATAGGCGTTAGTTCTAGGTACTTTTTGGGTAGAATGCTATGGTATTTGTATTATTTGATGTGTTCGAAAAGAGTTCTGGCTCCTAGCTGTTGTCAAATAATTATAAAAAAAATTTATCGGCATCTTAACTATGCAAGTGTGATCTGCTGATGGATAGGCGTTAGTTCTAGGTACTTTCTGGGTAGAATGCTATGGTATTTGTATTGTTTGATGTATACGAAAAGAGTTCTGGCTCCTAGCTGTTGTCAAATAATTGTAAAAAAAATTTATCGGCATCTTAACTATGCAAGTGTGATCTGCTGATGGATAGGCGTTAGTTCTAGGTACTTTCTGGGTGGAATGCTATGGTATTTGTATTGTCTGATGTATACGAAAAGAGTTCTGGCTCCTAACTGTTGTCAAATAATTGTAAAAAAATTTTATCGGCATCTTAACTATGCAAGTGTGATCTGCTGATGGATAGGCGTTAGTTCTAGGTACTTTCTGGGTAGAATGCTATGGTATTTGTATTGTCTGATGTATACGAAATGAGTTCTTGCTCCTAACTGTTGTCAAATAATTGTAAAAAAATTTTATCGGCATCTTAACTATGCAAGTGTGATCTGCTGATGGATAGGCGTTAGTTCTTGGTACTTTTTGGGTAGAATGCTATGGTATTTGTATTATTTGATGTGTTCGGAAAGAGTTCTGGCTCCTAGTCGTTGTCAAATAATTGTAAAAAAATGTTATCGGCATCTTAACTATACAAGTGTGATCTGCTGATGGATAGGCGTTAGTTCTAGGTACTTTCTGGGTAGAATGCTATGGTATTTGTATTGTTTGATGTATACGAAAAGAGTTCTGGCTCCTAACTGTTGTCAAATAATTGTAAAAAAATTTTATCGGCATCTTAACTATACAAGTGTGATCTGCTGATGGATAGGCGTTAGTTCTAGGTACTTTCTGGGTAGAATGCTATGGTATTTGTATTGTTTCATGTATACGAAAAGAGTTCTGGCTCCTAGCTGTTGTCAAATAATTGTAAAAAAATTTATCGGCATCTTAACTATGCAAGTGTGATCTGCTGATGGATAGGCGTTAGTTCTAGGTACTTTCTGGGTAGAATGCTATGGTATTTGTATTGTCTGATGTATGCGAAAAGAGTTCTGGCTCCTAACTGTTGTCAAATAATTGTAAAAAAATTTTATCGGCATCTTAACTATGCAAGTGTGATCTGCTGATGGATAGGCGTTAGTTCTAGGTACTTTCTGGGTAGAATGCTATGGTATTTGTATTATTTGATGTGTTCGAAAAGAGTTCTGGCTCCTAGCCGTTGTCAAATAATTGTAAAAAAATTTTATCGGCATCTTAACTATACAAGTGTGATCTGCTGATGGATAAGCGTTAGTTCTAGGTACTTTCTGGGTAGAATGCTATGGTATTTGTATTGTTTGATGTATACGAAAAGAGTTCTGGCTCCTAACTGTTGTCAAATAATTGTAAAAAAATTTTATCGGCATCTTAACTATGCAAGTGTGATCTGCTGATGGATAGGCGTTAGTTCTAGGTACTTTCTGGGTAGAATGCTATGGTATTTGTATTATTTGATGTGTTCGAAAAGAGTTCTGGCTCCTAGCTGTTGTCAAATAATTGTAAAAAAATTTTATCGGCATCTTAACTATACAAGTGTGATCTGCTGGTGGATAGGCGTTAGTTCTAGGTACTTTCTGGGTAGAATGCTATGGTATTTGTATTGTCTGATGTATACGAAAAGAGTTCTGGCTCCTAACTGTTGTCAAATAATTGTAAAAAAATTATATCGGCATCTTAACTATGCTAGTGTGATCTGCTGATGGATAGGCGTTAGTTCTAGGTACTTTCTGGGTAGAATGCTATGGTATTTGTATTGTCTGATGTATACGAAAAGAGTTCTGGCTCCTAACTGTTGTCAAATAATTGTAAAAAAATTTTATCGGCATCTTAACTATGCAAGTGTGATCTGCTGATGGATAGGCGTTAGTTCTAGGTACTTTCTGGGTAGAATGCTATGGTATTTGTATTGTCTGATGTATACGAAAAGAGTTCTGGCTCCTAACTGTTGTCAAATAATTGTAAAAAAATTTTATCGGCATCTTAACTATGCAAGTGTGATCTGCTGATGGATAGGCGTTAGTTCTAGGTACTTTCTGGGTAGAATGCTATGGTATTTGTATTGCCTGATGTATACGAAATGAGTTCTGGCTCCTAACTGTTGTCAAATAATTGTAAAAAAATTTTATCGGCATCTTAACTATGCAAGTGTGATCTGCTGATGGATAGGCGTTAGTTCTTGGTACTTTTTGGGTAGAATGCTATGGTATTTGTATTATTTGATGTGTTCGAAAAGAGTTCTGGCTCCTAGCCTTTGTCAAATAATTGTAAACAAATTTTATCGGCATCTTAACTATACAAGTGTGATCTGCTGATGGATAGGCGTTAGTTCTAGGTACTTTCTGGGTAGAATGCTATGGTATTTGTATTGTTTGATGTATACGAAAAGAGTTCTGGCTCCTAACTGTTGTCAAATAATTGTAAAAAAATTTTATCGGCATCTTAACTAAACAAGTGTGATCTGCTGATGGATAGGCGTTAGTTCTAGGTACTTTCTGGGTAGAATGCTATGGTATTTGTATTGTTTGATGTATACGAAAAGAGTTCTGGCTCCTAGCTGTTGTCAAATAATTGTAAAAAAAATGTATCGGCACCTTAACTATGCAAGTGTGATCTGCTGATGGATAGGCGTTAGTTCTAGGTACTTTCTGGGTAGAATGCTATGGTATTTGTATTGTCTGATGTATACGAAAAGAGTTCTGGCTCCTAACTGTTGTCAAATAATTGTAAAAAAATTTTATCGGCATCTTAACTATGCAAGTGTGATCTGCTGATGGATAGGCGTTAGTTCTTGGTACTTTTTGGGTAGAATGCTATGGTATTTGTATTATTTGATGTGTTCGAAAAGAGTTCTGGCTCCTAGCCTTTGTCAAATAATTGTAAAAAAATTTTATCGGCATCTTAACTATGCAAGTGTGATCTGCTGATGGATAGGCGTTAGTTCTTGGTACTTTTTGGGTAGAATGCTATGGTATTTGTATTATTTGATGTGTTCGAAAAGAGTTCTGGCTCCTAGCCTTTGTCAAATAATTGTAAAAAAATTTTATCGGCATCTTAACTATACAAGTGTGATCTGCTGATGGATAGGCGTTAGTTCTAGGTACTTTCTGGGTAGAATGCTATGGTATTTGTATTGTTTGATGTATACGAAAAGAGTTCTGGCTCCTAACTGTTGTCAAATAATTGTAAAAAAAATTTATCGGCATCTTAACTATGCAAGTGTGATCTGCTGATGGATAGGCGTTAGTTCTAGGTACTTTCTGGGTAGAATGCTATGGTATTTGTATTATTTGATGTGTTCGAAAAGAGTTCTGGCTCCTAGCTGTTGTCAAATAATTGTAAAAAAATTTTATCGGCATCTTAACTATACAAGTGTGATCTGCTGGTGGATAGGCGTTAGTTCTAGGTACTTTCTGGGTAGAATGCTATGGTATTTGTATTGTCTGATGTATACGAAAAGAGTTCTGGCTCCTAACTGTTGTCAAATAATTGTAAAAAAATTATATCGGCATCTTAACTATGCTAGTGTGATCTGCTGATGGATAGGCGTTAGTTCTAGGTACTTTCTGGGTAGAATGCTATGGTATTTGTATTGTCTGATGTATACGAAAAGAGTTCTGGCTCCTAACTGTTGTCAAATAATTGTAAAAAAATTTTATCGGCATCTTAACTATGCAAGTGTGATCTGCTGATGGATAGGCGTTAGTTCTAGGTACTTTCTGGGTAGAATGCTATGGTATTTGTATTGTCTGATGTATACGAAAAGAGTTCTGGCTCCTAACTGTTGTCAAATAATTGTAAAAAAATTTTATCGGCATCTTAACTATGCAAGTGTGATCTGCTGATGGATAGGCGTTAGTTCTAGGTACTTTCTGGGTAGAATGCTATGGTATTTGTATTGCCTGATGTATACGAAATGAGTTCTGGCTCGTAACTGTTGTCAAATAATTGTAAAAAAATTTTATCGGCATCTTAACTATGCAAGTGTGATCTGCTGATGGATAGGCGTTAGTTCTTGGTACTTTTTGGGTAGAATGCTATGGTATTTGTATTATTTGATGTGTTCGAAAAGAGTTCTGGCTCCTAGCCTTTGTCAAATAATTGTAAAAAAATTTTATCGGCATCTTAACTATACAAGTGTGATCTGCTGATGGATAGGCGTTAGTTCTAGGTACTTTCTGGGTAGAATGCTATGGTATTTGTATTGTTTGATGTATACGAAAAGAGTTCTGGCTCCTAACTGTTGTCAAATAATTGTAAAAAAATTTTATCGGCATCTTAACTATACAAGTGTGATCTGCTGATGGATAGGCGTTAGTTCTAGGTACTTTCTGGGTAGAATGCTATGGTATTTGTATTGTTTGATGTATACGAAAAGAGTTCTGGCTCCTAGCTGTTGTCAAATAATTGTAAAAAAAATTTATCGGCATCTTAACTATGCAAGTGTGATCTGCTGATGGATAGGCGTTAGTTCTAGGTACTTTCTGGGTAGAATGCTATGGTATTTGTATTGTCTGATGTATACGAAAAGAGTTCTGGCTCCTAACTGTTGTCAAATAATTGTAAAAAAATTTTATCGGCATCTTAACTATGCAAGTGTGATCTGCTGATGGATAGGCGTTAGTTCTTGGTACTTTTTGGGTAGAATGCTATGGTATTTGTATTATTTGATGTGTTCGAAAAGAGTTCTGGCTCCTAGCCTTTGTCAAATAATTGTAAAAAAATTTTATCGGCATCTTAACTATACAAGTGTGATCTGCTGATGGATAGGCGTTAGTTCTAGGTACTTTCTGGGTAGAATGCTATGGTATTTGCATTGTCTGATGTATACGAAATGAGTTCTGGCTCCTAACTGTTGTCAAATAATTGTAAAAAAATTTTATCGGCATCTTAACTATGCAAGTGTGATCTGCTGATGGATAGGCGTTAGTTCTAGGTACTTTCTGGGTAGAATGCTATGGTATTTGTATTATTTGATGTGTTCGAAAAGAGTTCTGGCTCCTAGCCGTTGTCAAATAATTGTAAAAAAATTTTATCCGCATCTTAACTATACAAGTGTGATCTGCTGATGGATAAGCGTTAGTTCTAGGTACTTTCTGGGTAGAATGCTATGGTATTTGTATTGTTTGATGTATACGAAAAGAGTTCTGGCTCCTAACTGTTGTCAAATAATTGTAAAAAAATTTTATCGGCATCTTAACTATGCAAGTGTGATCTGCTGATGGATAGGCGTTAGTTCTAGGTACTTTTTGGGTAGAATGCTATGGTATTTGTATTACTTGATGTGTTCGAAAAGAGTTCTGGCTCCTAGCTGTTGTCAAATAATTGTAAAAAAATTTTTTCGGCATCTTAACTATACAAGTGTGATCTGCTGATGGATAGGCGTTAGTTCTAGGTACTTTCTGGGTAGAATGCTATGGTATTTGTATTATTTGATGTGTTCGAAAAGAGTTCTGGCTCCTAGCTGTTGTCAAATAATTGTAAAAAAATTTTATCGGCATCTTAACTATACAAGTGTGATCTGCTGGTGGATAGGCGTTAGTTCTAGGTACTTTCTGGGTAGAATGCTATGGTATTTGTATTGTCTGATGTATACGAAAAGAGTTCTGGCTCCTAACTGTTGTCAAATAATTGTAAAAAAATTATATCGGCATCTTAACTATGCTAGTGTGATCTGCTGATGGATAGGCGTTAGTTCTAGGTACTTTCTGGGTAGAATGCTATGGTATTTGTATTGTCTGATGTATACGAAAAGAGTTCTGGCTCCTAACTGTTGTCAAATAATTGTAAAAAAATTTTATCGGCATCTTAACTATGCAAGTGTGATCTGCTGATGGATAGGCGTTAGTTCTAGGTACTTTCTGGGTAGAATGCTATGGTATTTGTATTGTCTGATGTATACGAAAAGAGTTCTGGCTCCTAACTGTTGTCAAATAATTGTAAAAAAAATTTATCGGCATCTTAACTATGCAAGTGTGATCTGCTGATGGATAGGCGTTAGTTCTAGGTACTTTCTGGGTAGAATGCTATGGTATTTGTATTGTCTGATGTATACGAAATGAGTTCTGGCTCCTAACTGTTGTCAAATAATTGTAAAAAAATTTTATCGGCATCTTAACTATGCAAGTGTGATCTGCTGATGGATAGGCGTTAGTTCTTGGTACTTTTTGGGTAGAATGCTATGGTATTTGTATTGTCTGATGTATACGAAAAGAGTTCTGGCTCCTATCTGTTGTCAAATAATTGTAAAAAAATTATATCGGCATCTTAACTATGCTAGTGTGATCTGCTGATGGATAGGCGTTAGTTCTAGGTACTTTCTGGGTAGAATGCTATGGTATTTGTATTGTCTGATGTATACGAAAAGAGTTCTGGCTCCTAACTGTTGTCAAATAATTGTAAAAAAATTTTATCGGCATCTTAACTATGCAAGTGTGATCTGCTGATGGATAGGCGTTAGTTCTAGGTACTTTCTGGGTAGAATGCTATGGTATTTGTATTGTCTGATGTATACGAAAAGAGTTCTGGCTCCTAACTGTTGTCAAATAATTGTAAAAAAATTTTATCGGCATCTTAACTATGCAAGTGTGATCTGCTGATGGATAGGCGTTAGTTCTAGGTACTTTCTGGGTAGAATGCTATGGTATTTGTATTGCCTGATGTATACGAAATGAGTTCTGGCTCGTAACTGTTGTCAAATAATTGTAAAAAAATTTTATCGGCATCTTAACTATGCAAGTGTGATCTGCTGATGGATAGGCGTTAGTTCTTGGTACTTTTTGGGTAGAATGCTATGGTATTTGTATTATTTGATGTGTTCGAAAAGAGTTCTGGCTCCTAGCCTTTGTCAAATAATTGTAAAAAAATTTTATCGGCATCTTAACTATACAAGTGTGATCTGCTGATGGATAGGCGTTAGTTCTAGGTACTTTCTGGGTAGAATGCTATGGTATTTGTATTGTTTGATGTATACGAAAAGAGTTCTGGCTCCTAACTGTTGTCAAATAATTGTAAAAAAATTTTATCGGCATCTTAACTATACAAGTGTGATCTGCTGATGGATAGGCGTTAGTTCTAGGTACTTTCTGGGTAGAATGCTATGGTATTTGTATTGTTTGATGTATACGAAAAGAGTTCTGGCTCCTAGCTGTTGTCAAATAATTGTAAAAAAAATTTATCGGCATCTTAACTATGCAAGTGTGATCTGCTGATGGATAGGCGTTAGTTCTAGGTACTTTCTGGGTAGAATGCTATGGTATTTGTATTGTCTGATGTATACGAAAAGAGTTCTGGCTCCTAACTGTTGTCAAATAATTGTAAAAAAATTTTATCGGCATCTTAACTATGCAAGTGTGATCTGCTGATGGATAGGCGTTAGTTCTTGGTACTTTTTGGGTAGAATGCTATGGTATTTGTATTATTTGATGTGTTCGAAAAGAGTTCTGGCTCCTAGCCTTTGTCAAATAATTGTAAAAAAATTTTATCGGCATCTTAACTATACAAGTGTGATCTGCTGATGGATAGGCGTTAGTTCTAGGTACTTTCTGGGTAGAATGCTATGGTATTTGCATTGTCTGATGTATACGAAATGAGTTCTGGCTCCTAACTGTTGTCAAATAATTGTAAAAAAATTTTATCGGCATCTTAACTATGCAAGTGTGATCTGCTGATGGATAGGCGTTAGTTCTAGGTACTTTCTGGGTAGAATGCTATGGTATTTGTATTATTTGATGTGTTCGAAAAGAGTTCTGGCTCCTAGCCGTTGTCAAATAATTGTAAAAAAATTTTATCCGCATCTTAACTATACAAGTGTGATCTGCTGATGGATAAGCGTTAGTTCTAGGTACTTTCTGGGTAGAATGCTATGGTATTTGTATTGTTTGATGTATACGAAAAGAGTTCTGGCTCCTAACTGTTGTCAAATAATTGTAAAAAAATTTTATCGGCATCTTAACTATGCAAGTGTGATCTGCTGATGGATAGGCGTTAGTTCTAGGTACTTTTTGGGTAGAATGCTATGGTATTTGTATTACTTGATGTGTTCGAAAAGAGTTCTGGCTCCTAGCTGTTGTCAAATAATTGTAAAAAAATTTTTTCGGCATCTTAACTATACAAGTGTGATCTGCTGATGGATAGGCGTTAGTTCTAGGTACTTTCTGGGTAGAATGCTATGGTATTTGTATTATTTGATGTGTTCGAAAAGAGTTCTGGCTCCTAGCTGTTGTCAAATAATTGTAAAAAAATTTTATCGGCATCTTAACTATACAAGTGTGATCTGCTGGTGGATAGGCGTTAGTTCTAGGTACTTTCTGGGTAGAATGCTATGGTATTTGTATTGTCTGATGTATACGAAAAGAGTTCTGGCTCCTAACTGTTGTCAAATAATTGTAAAAAAATTATATCGGCATCTTAACTATGCTAGTGTGATCTGCTGATGGATAGGCGTTAGTTCTAGGTACTTTCTGGGTAGAATGCTATGGTATTTGTATTGTCTGATGTATACGAAAAGAGTTCTGGCTCCTAACTGTTGTCAAATAATTGTAAAAAAATTTTATCGGCATCTTAACTATGCAAGTGTGATCTGCTGATGGATAGGCGTTAGTTCTAGGTACTTTCTGGGTAGAATGCTATGGTATTTGTATTGTCTGATGTATACGAAAAGAGTTCTGGCTCCTAACTGTTGTCAAATAATTGTAAAAAAAATTTATCGGCATCTTAACTATGCAAGTGTGATCTGCTGATGGATAGGCGTTAGTTCTAGGTACTTTCTGGGTAGAATGCTATGGTATTTGTATTGTCTGATGTATACGAAATGAGTTCTGGCTCCTAACTGTTGTCAAATAATTGTAAAAAAATTTTATCGGCATCTTAACTATGCAAGTGTGATCTGCTGATGGATAGGCGTTAGTTCTTGGTACTTTTTGGGTAGAATGCTATGGTATTTGTATTGTCTGATGTATACGAAAAGAGTTCTGGCTCCTAACTGTTGTCAAATAATTGTAAAAAAAATTTATCGGCATCTTAACTATGCAAGTGTGATCTGCTGATGGATAGGCGTTAGTTCTAGGTACTTTCTGGGTAGAATGCTATGGTATTTGTATTGTCTGATGTATACGAAATGAGTTCTGGCTCCTAACTGTTGTCAAATAATTGTAAAAAAATTTTATCGGCATCTTAACTATGCAAGTGTGATCTGCTGATGGATAGGCGTTAGTTCTTGGTACTTTTTGGGTAGAATGCTATGGTATTTGTATTATTTGATGTGTTCGAAAAGAGTTCTGGCTCCTAGCCTTTGTCAAATAATTGTAAAAAAATTTTATCGGCATCTTAACTATACAAGTGTGATCTGCTGATGGATAGGCGTTAGTTCTAGGTACTTTCTGGGTAGAATGCTATGGTATTTGTATTGTTTGATGTATACGAAAAGAGTTCTGGCTCCTAACTGTTGTCAAATAATTGTAAAAAAAATTTATCGGCATCTTAACTATGCAAGTGTGATCTGCTGATGGATAGGCGTTAGTTCTAGGTACTTTTTGGGTAGAATGCTATGGTATTTGTATTATTTGATGTGTTCGAAAAGAGTTCTGGCTCCTAGCTGTTGTCAAATAATTGTAAAAAATTTTTATCGGCATCTTAACTATACAAGTGTGATCTGCTGGTGGATAGGCGTTAGTTCTAGGTACTTTCTGGGTAGAATGCTATGGTATTTGTATTGTTTGATGTATACGAAAAGAGTTCTGGCTCCTAGCTGTTGTCAAATAATTGTAAAAAAATTTATCGGCATCTTAACTATGCAAGTGTGATCTGCGGATGGATAGGCGTTAGTTCTAGGTACTTTCTGGGTAGAATGCTATGGTATTTGTATTGTTTGATGTATACGAAAAGAGTTCTGGCTCCTAACTGTTGTCAAATAATTGTAAAAAAATTTTATCGGCATTTTAACTATGCAAGTGTGATCTGCTGATGGATAGGCGTTAGTTCTAGGTACTTTTTGGGTAGAATGCTATGGTATTTGTATTATTTGATGTGTTCGAAAAGAGTTCTGGCTCCTAGCTGTTGTCAAATAATTGTAAAAAAATTTTTTCGGCATCTTAACTATACAAGTGTGATCTGCTGATGGATAGGCGTTAGTTCTAGGTGCTTTCTGGGTAGAATGCTATGGTATTTGTATTATTTGATGTGTTCGAAAAGAGTTCTGGCTCCTAGCTGTTGTCAAATAATTGTCAAAAAATTTTATCGGCGTCTTAACTATACAAGTGTGATCTGCTGGTGGATAGGCGTTAGTTCTAGGTACTTTCTGGGTAGAATGCTATGGTATTTGTATTGTTTGATGTATACG
The DNA here is from genome assembly GCA_963932345.1 of Ophion ventricosus. Taxonomy (NCBI): domain Eukaryota; kingdom Metazoa; phylum Arthropoda; class Insecta; order Hymenoptera; family Ichneumonidae; genus Ophion; species Ophion ventricosus. Next base: position 8,291,794 of record OZ010723.1, read on the forward strand.
AAAAGAGTTCTGGCTCCTAGCTGTTGTCAAATAATTATAAAAAAAATTTATCGGCATCTTAACTATGCAAGTGTGATCTGCTGATGGATAGGCGTTAGTTCTAGGTACTTTCTGGGTAGAATACTATGGTACTTGTATTGTCTGATGTATACGAAAAGAGTTCTGGCTCCTAACTGTTGTCAAATAATTGTAAAAAAATTTTATCGGCATCTTAACTATGCAAGTGTGATCTGCTGATGGATAGGCGTTAGTTCTAGGTACTTTCTGGGTAGAATGCTATGGTATTTGTATTGTCTGATGTATACGAAATGAGTTCTGGCTCCTAACTGTTGTCAAATAATTGTAAAAAAATTTTATCGGCATCTTAACTATGCAAGTGTGATCTGCTGATGGATAGGCGTTAGTTCTTGGTACTTTTTGGGTAGAATGCTATGGTATTTGTATTATTTGATGTGTTCGAAAAGAGTTCTGGCTCCTAGCCGTTGTCAAATAATTGTAAAAAAAATTTATCGGCATCTTAACTATACAAGTGTGATCTGCTGATGGATAGGCGTTAGTTCTAGGTACTTTCTGGGTCGAATGCTATGGTATTTGTATTGTTTGATGTATACGAAAAGAGTTCTGGCTCCTAACTGTTGTCAAATAATTGTAAAAAAATTTTATCGGCATCTTAACTATGCAAGTGTGATCTGCTGATGGATAGGCGTTAGTTCTAGGTACTTTCTGGGTAGAATGCTATGGTATTTGTATTGTCTGATGTATACGAAATGAGTTCTGGCTCCTAACTGTTGTCAAATAATTGTAAAAAAATTTTATCGGCATCTTAACTATGCAAGTGTGATCTGCTGATGGATAGGCGTTAGTTCTTGGTACTTTTTGGGTAGAATGCTATGGTATTTGTATTATTTGATGTGTTCGAAAAGAGTTCTGGCTCCTAGCCGTTGTCAAATAATTGTAAAAAAATTTTATCGGCATCTTAACTATACAAGTGTGATCTGCTGATGGATAGGCGTCAGTTCTAGGTACTTTCTGGGTAGAATGCTATGGTATTTGTATTGTTTGATGTATACGAAAAGAGTTCTGGCTCCTAACTGTTGTCAAATAATTGTAAAAAAAATTTATCGGCATCTTAACTATGCAAGTGTGATCTGCTGATGGATAGGCGTTAGTCCTCGGTACTTTTTGGGTAGAATGCTATGGTATTTGTATTACTTGATATGTTCGAAAAGAGTTCTGGCTCCTAGCTGTTGTCAAATAATTGTAAAAAAATTTTTTTGGCATCTTAACTATACAAGTGTGATCTGCTGATGGATAGGCGTTAGTTCTAGGTACTTTCTGGGTAGAATGCTATGGTATTTGTATTATTTGATGTGTTCGAAAAGAGTTCTGGCTCCTAGCTGTTGTCAAATAATTGAAAAAAAATTTTATCGGCATCTTAACTATACAAGTGTGATCTGCTGGTGGATAGGCGTTAGTTCTAGGTACTTTCTGGGTAGAATGCTATGGTATTTGTATTGTTTGATGTATACGAAAAGAGTTCTGGCTCCTAGCTGTTGTCAAATAATTGTAAAAAAAATTTATCGGCATCTTAACTATGCAAGTGTGATCTGCTGATGGATAGGCGTTAGTTCTAGGTACTTTCTGGGTAGAATACTATGGTATTTGTATTGTCTGATGTATACGAAAAGAGTTCTGGCTCCTAACTGTTGTCAAATAATTGTAAAAAAATTTTTTCGGCATCTTAACTATGCAAGTGTGATCTGCTGATGGATAGGCGTTAGTTCTAGGTACTTTCTGGGTAGAATGCTATGGTATTTGTATTGTCTGATGTATACGAAATGAGTTCTGGCTCCTAACTGTTGTCAAATAATTGTAAAAAAATTTTATCGGCATCTTAACTATGCAAGTGTGATCTGCTGATGGATAGGCGTTAGTTCTTGGTACTTTTTGGGTAGAATGCTATGGTATTTGTATTATTTGATGTGTTCGAAAAGAGTTCTGGCTCCTAGCCGTTGTCAAATAATTGTAAAAAAATTTTATGGGCATCTTAACTATACAAGTGTGATCTGCTGATGGATAGGCGTTGGTTCTAGGTACTTTCTGGGTAGAATGCTATGGTATTTGTATTGTTTGATGTATACGAAAAGAGTTCTGGCTCCTAACTGTTGTCAAATAATTGTAAAAAAAATTTATCGGCATCTTAACTATGCAAGTGTGATCTGCTGATGGATAGGCGTTAGTTCTAGGAACTTTTTGGGTAGAATGCTATGGTATTTGTATTATTTGATGTGTTCGAAAAGAGTTCTGGCTCCTAGCTGTTGTCAAATAATTGTAAAAAAAATTTATCGGCATCTTAACTATACAAGTGTGATCTGCTGGTGGATAGGCGTTAGTTCTAGGTACTTTCTGGGTAGAATGCTATGGTATTTGTATTGTTTGATGAATACGAAATGAGTTCTGGCTCCTAGCTGTTGTCAAATAATTGTAAAAAAATTTATCGGCATCTTAACTATGCAAGTGTGATCTGCTGATGGATAGGCGTTAGTTCTAGGTACTTTCTGGGTAGAATGCTATGGTATTTGTATTGTCTGATGTATACGAAAAGAGTTCTGGCTCCTAACTGTTGTCAAATAATTGTAAAAAAAATTTATCGGCATCTTAACTATGCAAGTGTGATCTGCTGATGGATAGGCGTTAGTTCTAGGTACTTTCTGGGTAGAATGCTATGGTATTTGTATTGTCTGATGTATACGAAATGAGTTCTGGCTCCTAACTGTTGTAAAATAATTGTAAAAAACTTTTATCGGCATCTTAACTATGCAAGTGTGATCTGCTGATGGATAGGCGTTAATTCTTGGTACTTTTTGGGTAGAATGCTATGGTATTTGTATTATTTGATGTGTTCGAAAAGAGTTCTGGCTCCTAACTGTTGTCAAATAATTGTAACAAATTTTTATCGGCATCTTAACTATGCAAGTGTGATCTGCTGATGGATAGGCGTTAGTTCTAGGTACTTTCTGGGTAGAATGCTATGTATTGTTTGATGTATACGAAAAGAGTTCTGGCTCCTAACTGTTGTCAAATAATTGTAAAAAAATTTTATCGGCATCTTAACTATGCAAGTGTGATCTGCTGATGGATAGGCGTTAGTTCTACGTACTTTTTGGGTAGAATGCTATGGTATTTGTATTACTTGATGTGTTCGAAAAGAGTTCTGGCTCCTAGCTGTTGTCAAATAATTGTAAAAAATTTTTTTTCGGCATCTTAACTATACAAGTGTGATCTGCTGATGGATAAGCGTTAGTTCTAGGTACTTTCTGGGTAGAATACTATGGTATTTGTATTATTTGATGTGTTCGAAAAGAGTTCTGGCTCCTAGCTGTTGTCAAATAATTGTAAAAAAATTTTATCGGCATCTTAACTATACAAGTGTGCTCTGCTGGTGGATAGGCGTTAGTTCTAGGTACTTTCTGGGTAGAATGCTATGGTATTTGTATTGTCTGATGTATACGAAAAGAGTTCTGGCTCCTAACTGTTGTCAAATAATTGTAAAAAAATTATATCGGCATCTTAACTATGCTAGTGTGATCTGCTGATGGATAGGCGTTAGTTCTAGGTACTTTCTGGGTAGAATGCTATGGTATTTGTATTGTCTGATGTATACGAAAAGAGTTCTGGCTCCTAACTGTTGTCAAATAATTGTAAAAAAATTTTATCGGCATCTTAACTATGCAAGTGTGATCTGCTGATGGATAGGCGTTAGTTCTAGGTACTTTCTGGGTAGAATGCTATGGTATTTGTATTGTCTGATGTATACGAAAAGAGTTCTGGCTCCTAACTGTTGTCAAATAATTGTAAAAAAATTTTATCGGCATCTTAACTATGCAAGTGTGATCTGCGGATGGATAGGCGTTAGTTCTAGGTACTTTCTGGGTAGAATGCTATGGTATTTGTATTGTTTGATGTATACGAAAAGAGTTCTGGCTCCTAACTGTTGTCAAATAATTGTAAAAAAATTTAATCGGCATTTTAACTATGCAAGTGTGATCTGCTGATGGATAGGCGTTAGTTCTAGGTACTTTTTGGGTAGAATGCTATGGTATTTGTATTATTTGATGTGTTCGAAAAGAGTTCTGGCTCCTAGCTGTTGTCAAATAATTGTAAAAAAATTTTTTCGGCATCTTAACTATACAAGTGTGATCTGCTGATGGATAGGCGTTAGTTCTAGGTGCTTTCTGGGTAGAATGCTATGGTATTTGTATTATTTGATGTGTTCGAAAAGAGTTCTGGCTCCTAGCTGTTGTCAAATAATTGTCAAAAAATTTTATCGGCGTCTTAACTATACAAGTGTGATCTGCTGGTGGATAGGCGTTAGTTCTAGGTACTTTCTGGGTAGAATGCTATGGTATTTGTATTGTTTGATGTATACGAAAAGAGTTCTGGCTCCTAGCTGTTGTCAAATAATTATAAAAAAAATTTATCGGCATCTTAACTATGCAAGTGTGATCTGCTGATGGATAGGCGTTAGTTCTAGGTACTTTCTGGGTAGAATACTATGGTACTTGTATTGTCTGATGTATACGAAAAGAGTTCTGGCTCCTAACTGTTGTCAAATAATTGTAAAAAAATTTTATCGGCATCTTAACTATGCAAGTGTGATCTGCTGATGGATAGGCGTTAGTTCTAGGTACTTTCTGGGTAGAATGCTATGGTATTTGTATTGTCTGATGTATACGAAATGAGTTCTGGCTCCTAACTGTTGTCAAATAATTGTAAAAAAATTTTATCGGCATCTTAACTATGCAAGTGTGATCTGCTGATGGATAGGCGTTAGTTCTTGGTACTTTTTGGGTAGAATGCTATGGTATTTGTATTATTTGATGTGTTCGAAAAGAGTTCTGGCTCCTAGCCGTTGTCAAATAATTGTAAAAAAAATTTATCGGCATCTTAACTATACAAGTGTGATCTGCTGATGGATAGGCGTTAGTTCTAGGTACTTTCTGGGTCGAATGCTATGGTATTTGTATTGTTTGATGTATACGAAAAGAGTTCTGGCTCCTAACTGTTGTCAAATAATTGTAAAAAAATTTTATCGGCATCTTAACTATGCAAGTGTGATCTGCTGATGGATAGGCGTTAGTTCTAGGTACTTTCTGGGTAGAATGCTATGGTATTTGTATTGTCTGATGTATACGAAATGAGTTCTGGCTCCTAACTGTTGTCAAATAATTGTAAAAAAATTTTATCGGCATCTTAACTATGCAAGTGTGATCTGCTGATGGATAGGCGTTAGTTCTTGGTACTTTTTGGGTAGAATGCTATGGTATTTGTATTATTTGATGTGTTCGAAAAGAGTTCTGGCTCCTAGCCGTTGTCAAATAATTGTAAAAAAATTTTATCGGCATCTTAACTATACAAGTGTGATCTGCTGATGGATAGGCGTCAGTTCTAGGTACTTTCTGGGTAGAATGCTATGGTATTTGTATTGTTTGATGTATACGAAAAGAGTTCTGGCTCCTAACTGTTGTCAAATAATTGTAAAAAAAATTTATCGGCATCTTAACTATGCAAGTGTGATCTGCTGATGGATAGGCGTTAGTCCTCGGTACTTTTTGGGTAGAATGCTATGGTATTTGTATTACTTGATATGTTCGAAAAGAGTTCTGGCTCCTAGCTGTTGTCAAATAATTGTAAAAAAATTTTTTTGGCATCTTAACTATACAAGTGTGATCTGCTGATGGATAGGCGTTAGTTCTAGGTACTTTCTGGGTAGAATGCTATGGTATTTGTATTATTTGATGTGTTCGAAAAGAGTTCTGGCTCCTAGCTGTTGTCAAATAATTGAAAAAAAATTTTATCGGCATCTTAACTATACAAGTGTGATCTGCTGGTGGATAGGCGTTAGTTCTAGGTACTTTCTGGGTAGAATGCTATGGTATTTGTATTGTTTGATGTATACGAAAAGAGTTCTGGCTCCTAGCTGTTGTCAAATAATTGTAAAAAAAATTTATCGGCATCTTAACTATGCAAGTGTGATCTGCTGATGGATAGGCGTTAGTTCTAGGTACTTTCTGGGTAGAATACTATGGTATTTGTATTGTCTGATGTATACGAAAAGAGTTCTGGCTCCTAACTGTTGTCAAATAATTGTAAAAAAATTTTTTCGGCATCTTAACTATGCAAGTGTGATCTGCTGATGGATAGGCGTTAGTTCTAGGTACTTTCTGGGTAGAATGCTATGGTATTTGTATTGTCTGATGTATACGAAATGAGTTCTGGCTCCTAACTGTTGTCAAATAATTGTAAAAAAATTTTATCGGCATCTTAACTATGCAAGTGTGATCTGCTGATGGATAGGCGTTAGTTCTTGGTACTTTTTGGGTAGAATGCTATGGTATTTGTATTATTTGATGTGTTCGAAAAGAGTTCTGGCTCCTAGCCGTTGTCAAATAATTGTAAAAAAATTTTATGGGCATCTTAACTATACAAGTGTGATCTGCTGATGGATAGGCGTTGGTTCTAGGTACTTTCTGGGTAGAATGCTATGGTATTTGTATTGTTTGATGTATACGAAAAGAGTTCTGGCTCCTAACTGTTGTCAAATAATTGTAAAAAAAATTTATCGGCATCTTAACTATGCAAGTGTGATCTGCTGATGGATAGGCGTTAGTTCTAGGAACTTTTTGGGTAGAATGCTATGGTATTTGTATTATTTGATGTGTTCGAAAAGAGTTCTGGCTCCTAGCTGTTGTCAAATAATTGTAAAAAAAATTTATCGGCATCTTAACTATACAAGTGTGATCTGCTGGTGGATAGGCGTTAGTTCTAGGTACTTTCTGGGTAGAATGCTATGGTATTTGTATTGTTTGATGAATACGAAATGAGTTCTGGCTCCTAGCTGTTGTCAAATAATTGTAAAAAAATTTATCGGCATCTTAACTATGCAAGTGTGATCTGCTGATGGATAGGCGTTAGTTCTAGGTACTTTCTGGGTAGAATGCTATGGTATTTGTATTGTCTGATGTATACGAAAAGAGTTCTGGCTCCTAACTGTTGTCAAATAATTGTAAAAAAAATTTATCGGCATCTTAACTATGCAAGTGTGATCTGCTGATGGATAGGCGTTAGTTCTAGGTACTTTCTGGGTAGAATGCTATGGTATTTGTATTGTCTGATGTATACGAAATGAGTTCTGGCTCCTAACTGTTGTAAAATAATTGTAAAAAACTTTTATCGGCATCTTAACTATGCAAGTGTGATCTGCTGATGGATAGGCGTTAATTCTTGGTACTTTTTGGGTAGAATGCTATGGTATTTGTATTATTTGATGTGTTCGAAAAGAGTTCTGGCTCCTAACTGTTGTCAAATAATTGTAACAAATTTTTATCGGCATCTTAACTATGCAAGTGTGATCTGCTGATGGATAGGCGTTAGTTCTAGGTACTTTCTGGGTAGAATGCTATGTATTGTTTGATGTATACGAAAAGAGTTCTGGCTCCTAACTGTTGTCAAATAATTGTAAAAAAATTTTATCGGCATCTTAACTATGCAAGTGTGATCTGCTGATGGATAGGCGTTAGTTCTACGTACTTTTTGGGTAGAATGCTATGGTATTTGTATTACTTGATGTGTTCGAAAAGAGTTCTGGCTCCTAGCTGTTGTCAAATAATTGTAAAAAATTTTTTTTCGGCATCTTAACTATACAAGTGTGATCTGCTGATGGATAAGCGTTAGTTCTAGGTACTTTCTGGGTAGAATGCTATGGTATTTGTATTATTTGATGTGTTCGAAAAGAGTTCTGGCTCCTAGCTGTTGTCAAATAATTGTAAAAAAATTTTATCGGCATCTTAACTATACAAGTGTGCTCTGCTGGTGGATAGGCGTTAGTTCTAGGTACTTTCTGGGTAGAATGCTATGGTATTTGTATTGTCTGATGTATACGAAAAGAGTTCTGGCTCCTAACTGTTGTCAAATAATTGTAAAAAAATTATATCGGCATCTTAACTATGCTAGTGTGATCTGCTGATGGATAGGCGTTAGTTCTAGGTACTTTCTGGGTAGAATGCTATGGTATTTGTATTGTCTGATGTATACGAAAAGAGTTCTGGCTCCTAACTGTTGTCAAATAATTGTAAAAAAATTTTATCGGCATCTTAACTATGCAAGTGTGATCTGCTGATGGATAGGCGTTAGTTCTAGGTACTTTCTGGGTAGAATGCTATGGTATTTGTATTGTCTGATGTATACGAAAAGAGTTCTGGCTCCTAACTGTTGTCAAATAATTGTAAAAAAATTTTATCGGCATCTTAACTATGCAAGTGTGATCTGCTGATGGATAGGCGTTAGTTCTAGGTACTTTCTGGGTAGAATGCTATGGTATTTGTATTGTCTGATGTATACGAAATGAGTTCTGGCTCCTAACTGTTGTCAAATAATTGTAAAAAAATTTTATCGGCATCTTAACTATGCAAGCGTGATGTGCTGATGGATAGGCGTTAGTTCTTGGTACTTTTTGGGTAGAGTGCTATGGTATTTGTATTATTTGATGTGTTCGAAAAGAGTTCTGGCTCCTAGCTGTTGTCAAATAATTGTAAAAAATTTTTATCGGCATCTTAACTATACAAGTGTGATCTGCTGGTGGATAGGCGTTAGTTCTAGGTACTTTCTGGGTAGAATGCTATGGTATTTGTATTGTTTGATGTATACGAAAAGAGTTCTGGCTCCTAGCTGTTGTCAAATAATTGTAAAAAAAATTATCGGCATCTTAACTATGCAAGTGTGATCTGCGGATGGATAGGCGTTAGTTCTAGGTACTTTCTGGGTAGAATGCTATGGTATTTGTATTGTTTGATGTATACGAAAAGAGTTCTGGCTCCTAACTGTTGTCAAATAATTGTAAAAAAATTTTATCGGCATCTTAACTATGCAAGTGTGATCTGCTGATGGATAGGCGTTAGTTCTAGGTACTTTTTGGGTAGAATGCTATGGTATTTGTATTATTTGATGTGTTCGAAAAGAGTTCTGGCTCCTAGCTGTTGTCAAATAATTGTAAAAAAATTTTTTCGGCATCTTAACTATACAAGTGTGATCTGCTGATGGATAGGCGTTAGTTCTAGGTGCTTTCTGGGTAGAATGCTATGGTATTTGTATTATTTGATGTGTTCGAAAAGAGTTCTGGCTCCTAGCTGTTGTCAAATAATTGTAAAAAAATTTTATCGGCGTCTTAACTATACAAGTGTGATCTGCTGGTGGATAGGCGTTAGTTCTAGGTACTTTCTGGGTAGAATGCTATGGTATTTGTATTGTTTGATGTATACGAAAAGAGTTCTGGCTCCTAGCTGTTGTCAAATAATTATAAAAAAAATTTATCGGCATCTTAACTATAGAAGTGTGATCTGCTGGTGGATAGGCGTTAGTTCTAGGTACTTTCTGGGTAGAATGCTATGGTATTTGTATTGTTTGATGTATACGAAAAGAGTTCTGGCTCCAAGCTGTTGTCAAATAATTGTAAAAAAAATGTATCGGCCTCTTAACTATGCAAGTGTGATCTGCTGATGGATAGCCGTTAGTTCTAGGTACTTTCTGGGTAGAATGCTATGGTATTTGTATTGTCTGATGTATACGAAAAGAGTTCTGGCTCCTAACTGTTGTCAAATAATTGTAAAAAAATTTTATCGGCATCTTAACTATGCAAGTGTGATCTGCTGATGGATAGGCGTTAGTTCTAGGTACGTTCTGGGTAGAATGCTATGGTTTTTGTATTGTCTGATGTATACGAAATGAGTTCTGGCTCCTAACTGTTGTCAAATAATTGTAAAAAAATTTTATCGGCATCTTAACAATGCAAGTGTGATCTGCTGATGGATAGGCGTTAGTTCTTGGTACTTTTTGGGTAGAATGCTATGGTATTTGTATTATTTGATGTGTTCGAAAAGAGTTCTGGCTCCTAGCCGTTGTCAAATAATTGTAAAAAAATTTTATCGGCATCTTAACTATACAAGTGTGATCTGCTGATGGATAGGCGTTAGTTCTAGGTACTTTCTGGGTAGAATGCTATGGTATTTGTATTGTTTGATGTATACGAAAAGAGTTCTGGCTCCTAACTGTTGTCAAATAATTGTAAAAAAATTTTATCGGCATCTTAACTATGCAAGTGTGATCTGCTGATGGATAGGCGTTAGTTCTAGGTACTTTCTGGGTAGAATGCTATGGTATTTGTATTGTCTGATGTATCCGAAATGAGTTCTGGCTCCTAACTGTTGTCAAATAATTGTAAAAAAATTTTATCGGCATCTTAACTATGCAAGTGTGATGTGCTGATGGATAGGCGTTAGTTCTTGGTACTTTTTGGGTAGAATGCTATGGTATTTGTATTATTTGATGTGTTCGAAAAGAGTTCTGGCTCCTAGCCTTTGTCAAATAATTGTAAAAAAAATTTATCGGCATCTTAACTATACAAGTGTGATCTGCTGATGGATAGGCGTTAGTTCTAGGTACTTTCTGGGTAGAATGCTATGGTATTTGTATTGTTTGATGTATACGAAAAGAGTTCTGGCTCCTAACTGTTGTCAAATAATTGTAAAAAAAATTTATCGGCATCTGAACTATGCAAGTGTGATCTGCTGATGGATAGGCGTTAGTTCTAGGTACTTTTTGGGTAGAATGCTATGGTATTTGTATTATTTGATGTGTTCGAAAAGAGTTCTGGCTCCTAGCTGTTGTCAAATAATTGTAAAAAATTTTTATCGGCATCTTAACTATACAAGTGTGATCTGCTGGTGGATAGGCGTTAGTTCTAGGTACTTTCTGGGTAGAATGCTATGGTATTTGTATTGTTTGATGTATACGAAAAGAGTTCTGGCTCCTAGCTGTTGTCAAATAATTGTAAAAAAATTTATCGGCATCTTAACTATGCAAGTGTGATCTGCGGATGGATAGGCGTTAGTTCTAGGTACTTTCTGGGTAGAATGCTATGGTATTTGTATTGTTTGATGTATACGAAAATAGTTCTGGCTCCTAACTGTTGTCAAATAATTGTAAAAAAATTTTATCGGCATCTTAACTATGCAAGTGTGATCTGCTGATGGATAGGCGTTAGTTCTAGGTACTTTTTGGGTAGAATGCTATGGTATTTGTATTATTTGATGTGTTCGAAAAGAGTTCTGGCTCCTAGCTGTTGTCAAATAATTGTAAAAAAATTTTTTCGGCATCTTAACTATACAAGTGTGATCTGCTGATGGATAGGCGTTAGTTCTAGGTGCTTTCTGGGTAGAATGCTATGGTATTTGTATTATTTGATGTGTTCGAAAAGAGTTCTGGCTCCTACCTGTTGTCAAATAATTGTAAAAAAATTTTATCGGCGTCTTAACTATACAAGTGTGATCTGCTGGTGGATAGGCGTTAGTTCTAGGTACTTTCTGGGTAGAATGCTATGGTATTTGTATTGTTTGATGTATACGAAAAGAGTTCTGGCTCCTAGCTGTTGTCAAATAATTATAAAAAAAATTTATCGGCATCTTAACTATGCAAGTGTGATCTGCTGATGGATAGGCGTTAGTTCTAGGTACTTTCTGGGTAGAATACTATGGTATTTGTATTGTCTGATGTATACGAAAAGAGTTCTGGCTCCTAACTGTTGTCAAATAATTGTAAAAAAATTTTATCGGCATCTTAACTATGCAAGTGTGATCTGCTGATGGATAGGCGTTAGTTCTAGGTACTTTCTGGGTAGAATGCTATGGTATTTGTATTGTCTGATGTATACGAAATGAGTTCTGGCTCCTAACTGTTGTCAAATAATTGTTTAAAAATTTTATCGGCATCTTAACTATGCAAGTGTGATCTGCTGGTGGATAGGCGTTAGTTCTAGGTACTTTCTGAGTAGAATGCTATGGTATTTGTATTATTTGATGTGTTCGAAAGGAGTTCTGGCTCCTAGCTGTTGTCAAATAATTGTAAAAAAATTTTATCGGCGTCTTAACTATACAAGTGTGATCTGCTGGTGGATAGGCGTTAGTTCTAGGTACTTTCTGGGTAGAATGCTATGGTATTTGTATTGTTTGATGTATACGAAAAGAGTTCTGGCTCCTAGCTGTTGTCAAATAATTGTAAAAAAATTTATCGGCATCTTAACTATGCAAGTGTGATCTGCTGATGGATAGGCGTTAGTTCTAGGTACTTTCTGGCTAGAATGCTATGGTATTTGTATTGTCTGATGTATACGAAAAGAGTTCTGGCTCCTAACTGTTGTCAAATAATTGTAAAAAAATTTTATCGGCATCTTAACTATGCAAGCGTGATCTGCTGATGGATAGGCGTTAGTTCTAGGTACTTTCTGGGTAGAATGCTATGGTATTTGTATTGTCTGATGTATACGAAATGAGTTCTGGCTCCTAACTGTTGTCAAATAATTGTAAAAAAATTTTATCGGCATCTTAACTATGCAAGTGTGATCTGCTGATGGATAGGCGTTAGTTCTTGGTACTTTTTGGGTAGAATGCTATGGTATTTGTATTATTTGATGTGTTCGAAAAGAGTTCTGGCTCCTAGCCGTTGTCAAATAATTGTAAAAAAATTTTATCGGCATCTTAACTATACAAGTGTGATCTGCTGATGGATAGGCGTTAGTTCTAGGTACTTTCTGGGTCGAATGCTATGGTATTTGTATTGTTTGATGTATACGAAAAGAGTTCTGGCTCCTAACTGTTGTCAAATAATTGTAACAAATTTTTATCGGCATCTTAACTATGCAAGTGTGATCTGCTGATGGATAGGCGTTAGTTCTAGGTACTTTTTGGGTAGAATGCTATGGTATTTGTATTATATGATGTGTTCGAAAAGAGTTCTGGCTCCTAGCTGTTGTCAAATAATTGTAAAAAAAAATTTTCGGCATCTCAACTATACAAGTGTGATCTGCTGAGGGATAGGCGTTAGTTCTAGGTACTTTCTGGGTAGAATGCTATGGTATTTGTATTATTTGATGTGTTCGAAAAGAGTTCTGGCTCCTAGCTGTTGTCAAATAATTGTAAAAAAAATTTATCGGCATCTTAACTATACAAGTGTGATCTGCTGGTGGATAGGCGTTAGTTCTAGGTACTTTCTGGGTAGAATGCTATGGTATTTGTATTGTTTGATGTATACGAAAAGAGTTCTGGCTCCTAGCTGTTGTCAAATAATTGTAAAAAAAATTTATCGGCATCTTAACTATGCAAGTGTGATCTGCTGATGGATAGGCGTTAGTTCTAGGTACTTTCTGGGTAGAATGCTATGGTATTTGTATTGTCTGATGTATACGAAAAGAGTTCTGGCTCCTAACTGTTGTCAAATAATTGTAAAAAAATTTTATCGGCATCTTAACTATGCAAGTGTGATCTGCTGATGAATAGGCGTTAGTTCTAGGTACTTTCTGGGTAGAATGCTATGGTATTTGTATTGTCTGATGTATACGAAATGAGTTCTGGCTCCTAACTGTTGTCAAATAATTGTAAAAAAATTTTATCGGCATCTTAACTATACAAGTGTGATCTGCTGATGGATAGGCGTTAGTTCTAGGTACTTTCTGGGTAGAATGCTATGGTATTTGTATTGTCTGATGTAAACGAAATGAGTTCTGGCTCCTAACTGTTGTCAAATAATTGTAAAAAAATTTTATCGGCATCTTAACTATGCAAGTGTGATCTGCTGATGGATAGGCGTTAGTTCTTGGTACTTTTTGGGTAGAATGCTATGGTATTTGTATTATTTGATGTGTTCGAAAAGAGTTCTGGCTCCTAGCCGTTGTCAAATAATTGTAAAAAAATTTTATCGGCATCTTAACTATACAAGTGTGATCTGCTGATGGATAGGCGTCAGTTCTAGGTACTTTCTGGGTAGAATGCTATGGTATTTGTATTGTTTGATGTATACGAAAAGAGTTCTGGCTCCTAACTGTTGTCAAATAATTGTAAAAAAAATTTATCGGCATCTTAACTATGCAAGTGTGATCTGCTGATGGATAGGCGTTAGTCCTCGGTACTTTTTGGGTAGAATGCTATGGTATTTGTATTACTTGATATGTTCGAAAAGAGTTCTGGCTCCTAGCTGTTGTCAAATAATTGTAAAAAAATTTTTTTGGCATCTTAACTATACAAGTGTGATCTGCTGATGGATAGGCGTTAGTTCTAGGTACTTTCTGGGTAGAATGCTATGGTATTTGTATTATTTGATGTGTTCGAAAAGAGTTCTGGCTCCTAGCTGTTGTCAAATAATTGAAAAAAAATTTTATCGGCATCTTAACTATACAAGTGTGATCTGCTGGTGGATAGGCGTTAGTTCTAGGTACTTTCTGGGTAGAATGCTATGGTATTTGTATTGTTTGATGTATACGAAAAGAGTTCTGGCTCCTAGCTGTTGTCAAATAATTGTAAAAAAAATTTATCGGCATCTTAACTATGCAAGTGTGATCTGCTGATGGATAGGCGTTAGTTCTAGGTACTTTCTGGGTAGAATACTATGGTATTTGTATTGTCTGATGTATACGAAAAGAGTTCTGGCTCCTAACTGTTGTCAAATAATTGTAAAAAAATTTTTTCGGCATCTTAACTATGCAAGTGTGATCTGCTGATGGATAGGCGTTAGTTCTAGGTACTTTCTGGGTAGAATGCTATGGTATTTGTATTGTCTGATGTATACGAAATGAGTTCTGGCTCCTAACTGTTGTCAAATAATTGTAAAAAAATTTTATCGGCATCTTAACTATGCAAGTGTGATCTGCTGATGGATAGGCGTTAGTTCTTGGTACTTTTTGGGTAGAATGCTATGGTATTTGTATTATTTGATGTGTTCGAAAAGAGTTCTGGCTCCTAGCCGTTGTCAAATAATTGTAAAAAAATTTTATGGGCATCTTAACTATACAAGTGTGATCTGCTGATGGATAGGCGTTGGTTCTAGGTACTTTCTGGGTAGAATGCTATGGTATTTGTATTGTTTGATGTATACGAAAAGAGTTCTGGCTCCTAACTGTTGTCAAATAATTGTAAAAAAAATTTATCGGCATCTTAACTATGCAAGTGTGATCTGCTGATGGATAGGCGTTAGTTCTAGGAACTTTTTGGGTAGAATGCTATGGTATTTGTATTATTTGATGTGTTCGAAAAGAGTTCTGGCTCCTAGCTGTTGTCAAATAATTGTAAAAAAAATTTATCGGCATCTTAACTATACAAGTGTGATCTGCTGGTGGATAGGCGTTAGTTCTAGGTACTTTCTGGGTAGAATGCTATGGTATTTGTATTGTTTGATGAATACGAAATGAGTTCTGGCTCCTAGCTGTTGTCAAATAATTGTAAAAAAATTTATCGGCATCTTAACTATGCAAGTGTGATCTGCTGATGGATAGGCGTTAGTTCTAGGTACTTTCTGGGTAGAATGCTATGGTATTTGTATTGTCTGATGTATACGAAAAGAGTTCTGGCTCCTAACTGTTGTCAAATAATTGTAAAAAAAATTTATCGGCATCTTAACTATGCAAGTGTGATCTGCTGATGGATAGGCGTTAGTTCTAGGTACTTTCTGGGTAGAATGCTATGGTATTTGTATTGTCTGATGTATACGAAATGAGTTCTGGCTCCTAACTGTTGTAAAATAATTGTAAAAAACTTTTATCGGCATCTTAACTATGCAAGTGTGATCTGCTGATGGATAGGCGTTAATTCTTGGTACTTTTTGGGTAGAATGCTATGGTATTTGTATTATTTGATGTGTTCGAAAAGAGTTCTGGCTCCTAACTGTTGTCAAATAATTGTAACAAATTTTTATCGGCATCTTAACTATGCAAGTGTGATCTGCTGATGGATAGGCGTTAGTTCTAGGTACTTTCTGGGTAGAATGCTATGTATTGTTTGATGTATACGAAAAGAGTTCTGGCTCCTAACTGTTGTCAAATAATTGTAAAAAAATTTTATCGGCATCTTAACTATGCAAGTGTGATCTGCTGATGGATAGGCGTTAGTTCTACGTACTTTTTGGGTAGAATGCTATGGTATTTGTATTACTTGATGTGTTCGAAAAGAGTTCTGGCTCCTAGCTGTTGTCAAATAATTGTAAAAAATTTTTTTTCGGCATCTTAACTATACAAGTGTGATCTGCTGATGGATAAGCGTTAGTTCTAGGTACTTTCTGGGTAGAATGCTATGGTATTTGTATTATTTGATGTGTTCGAAAAGAGTTCTGGCTCCTAGCTGTTGTCAAATAATTGTAAAAAAATTTTATCGGCATCTTAACTATACAAGTGTGCTCTGCTGGTGGATAGGCGTTAGTTCTAGGTACTTTCTGGGTAGAATGCTATGGTATTTGTATTGTCTGATGTATACGAAAAGAGTTCTGGCTCCTAACTGTTGTCAAATAATTGTAAAAAAATTATATCGGCATCTTAACTATGCTAGTGTGATCTGCTGATGGATAGGCGTTAGTTCTAGGTACTTTCTGGGTAGAATGCTATGGTATTTGTATTGTCTGATGTATACGAAAAGAGTTCTGGCTCCTAACTGTTGTCAAATAATTGTAAAAAAATTTTATCGGCATCTTAACTATGCAAGTGTGATCTGCTGATGGATAGGCGTTAGTTCTAGGTACTTTCTGGGTAGAATGCTATGGTATTTGTATTGTCTGATGTATACGAAAAGAGTTCTGGCTCCTAACTGTTGTCAAATAATTGTAAAAAAATTTTATCGGCATCTTAACTATGCAAGTGTGATCTGCTGATGGATAGGCGTTAGTTCTAGGTACTTTCTGGGTAGAATGCTATGGTATTTGTATTGTCTGATGTATACGAAATGAGTTCTGGCTCCTAACTGTTGTCAAATAATTGTAAAAAAATTTTATCGGCATCTTAACTATGCAAGCGTGATGTGCTGATGGATAGGCGTTAGTTCTTGGTACTTTTTGGGTAGAGTGCTATGGTATTTGTATTATTTGATGTGTTCGAAAAGAGTTCTGGCTCCTAGCTGTTGTCAAATAATTGTAAAAAATTTTTATCGGCATCTTAACTATACAAGTGTGATCTGCTGGTGGATAGGCGTTAGTTCTAGGTACTTTCTGGGTAGAATGCTATGGTATTTGTATTGTTTGATGTATACGAAAAGAGTTCTGGCTCCTAGCTGTTGTCAAATAATTGTAAAAAAAATTATCGGCATCTTAACTATGCAAGTGTGATCTGCGGATGGATAGGCGTTAGTTCTAGGTACTTTCTGGGTAGAATGCTATGGTATTTGTATTGTTTGATGTATACGAAAAGAGTTCTGGCTCCTAACTGTTGTCAAATAATTGTAAAAAAATTTTATCGGCATCTTAACTATGCAAGTGTGATCTGCTGATGGATAGGCGTTAGTTCTAGGTACTTTTTGGGTAGAATGCTATGGTATTTGTATTATTTGATGTGTTCGAAAAGAGTTCTGGCTCCTAGCTGTTGTCAAATAATTGTAAAAAAATTTTTTCGGCATCTTAACTATACAAGTGTGATCTGCTGATGGATAGGCGTTAGTTCTAGGTGCTTTCTGGGTAGAATGCTATGGTATTTGTATTATTTGATGTGTTCGAAAAGAGTTCTGGCTCCTAGCTGTTGTCAAATAATTGTAAAAAAATTTTATCGGCGTCTTAACTATACAAGTGTGATCTGCTGGTGGATAGGCGTTAGTTCTAGGTACTTTCTGGGTAGAATGCTATGGTATTTGTATTGTTTGATGTATACGAAAAGAGTTCTGGCTCCTAGCTGTTGTCAAATAATTATAAAAAAAATTTATCGGCATCTTAACTATAGAAGTGTGATCTGCTGGTGGATAGGCGTTAGTTCTAGGTACTTTCTGGGTAGAATGCTATGGTATTTGTATTGTTTGATGTATACGAAAAGAGTTCTGGCTCCAAGCTGTTGTCAAATAATTGTAAAAAAAATGTATCGGCCTCTTAACTATGCAAGTGTGATCTGCTGATGGATAGCCGTTAGTTCTAGGTACTTTCTGGGTAGAATGCTATGGTATTTGTATTGTCTGATGTATACGAAAAGAGTTCTGGCTCCTAACTGTTGTCAAATAATTGTAAAAAAATTTTATCGGCATCTTAACTATGCAAGTGTGATCTGCTGATGGATAGGCGTTAGTTCTAGGTACGTTCTGGGTAGAATGCTATGGTTTTTGTATTGTCTGATGTATACGAAATGAGTTCTGGCTCCTAACTGTTGTCAAATAATTGTAAAAAAATTTTATCGGCATCTTAACAATGCAAGTGTGATCTGCTGATGGATAGGCGTTAGTTCTTGGTACTTTTTGGGTAGAATGCTATGGTATTTGTATTATTTGATGTGTTCGAAAAGAGTTCTGGCTCCTAGCCGTTGTCAAATAATTGTAAAAAAATTTTATCGGCATCTTAACTATACAAGTGTGATCTGCTGATGGATAGGCGTTAGTTCTAGGTACTTTCTGGGTAGAATGCTATGGTATTTGTATTGTTTGATGTATACGAAAAGAGTTCTGGCTCCTAACTGTTGTCAAATAATTGTAAAAAAATTTTATCGGCATCTTAACTATGCAAGTGTGATCTGCTGATGGATAGGCGTTAGTTCTAGGTACTTTCTGGGTAGAATGCTATGGTATTTGTATTGTCTGATGTATCCGAAATGAGTTCTGGCTCCTAACTGTTGTCAAATAATTGTAAAAAAATTTTATCGGCATCTTAACTATGCAAGTGTGATGTGCTGATGGATAGGCGTTAGTTCTTGGTACTTTTTGGGTAGAATGCTATGGTATTTGTATTATTTGATGTGTTCGAAAAGAGTTCTGGCTCCTAGCCTTTGTCAAATAATTGTAAAAAAAATTTATCGGCATCTTAACTATACAAGTGTGATCTGCTGATGGATAGGCGTTAGTTCTAGGTACTTTCTGGGTAGAATGCTATGGTATTTGTATTGTTTGATGTATACGAAAAGAGTTCTGGCTCCTAACTGTTGTCAAATAATTGTAAAAAAAATTTATCGGCATCTGAACTATGCAAGTGTGATCTGCTGATGGATAGGCGTTAGTTCTAGGTACTTTTTGGGTAGAATGCTATGGTATTTGTATTATTTGATGTGTTCGAAAAGAGTTCTGGCTCCTAGCTGTTGTCAAATAATTGTAAAAAATTTTTATCGGCATCTTAACTATACAAGTGTGATCTGCTGGTGGATAGGCGTTAGTTCTAGGTACTTTCTGGGTAGAATGCTATGGTATTTGTATTGTTTGATGTATACGAAAAGAGTTCTGGCTCCTAGCTGTTGTCAAATAATTGTAAAAAAATTTATCGGCATCTTAACTATGCAAGTGTGATCTGCGGATGGATAGGCGTTAGTTCTAGGTACTTTCTGGGTAGAATGCTATGGTATTTGTATTGTTTGATGTATACGAAAATAGTTCTGGCTCCTAACTGTTGTCAAATAATTGTAAAAAAATTTTATCGGCATCTTAACTATGCAAGTGTGATCTGCTGATGGATAGGCGTTAGTTCTAGGTACTTTTTGGGTAGAATGCTATGGTATTTGTATTATTTGATGTGTTCGAAAAGAGTTCTGGCTCCTAGCTGTTGTCAAATAATTGTAAAAAAATTTTTTCGGCATCTTAACTATACAAGTGTGATCTGCTGATGGATAGGCGTTAGTTCTAGGTGCTTTCTGGGTAGAATGCTATGGTATTTGTATTATTTGATGTGTTCGAAAAGAGTTCTGGCTCCTACCTGTTGTCAAATAATTGTAAAAAAATTTTATCGGCGTCTTAACTATACAAGTGTGATCTGCTGGTGGATAGGCGTTAGTTCTAGGTACTTTCTGGGTAGAATGCTATGGTATTTGTATTGTTTGATGTATACGAAAAGAGTTCTGGCTCCTAGCTGTTGTCAAATAATTATAAAAAAAATTTATCGGCATCTTAACTATGCAAGTGTGATCTGCTGATGGATAGGCGTTAGTTCTAGGTACTTTCTGGGTAGAATACTATGGTATTTGTATTGTCTGATGTATACGAAAAGAGTTCTGGCTCCTAACTGTTGTCAAATAATTGTAAAAAAATTTTATCGGCATCTTAACTATGCAAGTGTGATCTGCTGATGGATAGGCGTTAGTTCTAGGTACTTTCTGGGTAGAATGCTATGGTATTTGTATTGTCTGATGTATACGAAATGAGTTCTGGCTCCTAACTGTTGTCAAATAATTGTTTAAAAATTTTATCGGCATCTTAACTATGCAAGTGTGATCTGCTGGTGGATAGGCGTTAGTTCTAGGTACTTTCTGAGTAGAATGCTATGGTATTTGTATTATTTGATGTGTTCGAAAGGAGTTCTGGCTCCTAGCTGTTGTCAAATAATTGTAAAAAAATTTTATCGGCGTCTTAACTATACAAGTGTGATCTGCTGGTGGATAGGCGTTAGTTCTAGGTACTTTCTGGGTAGAATGCTATGGTATTTGTATTGTTTGATGTATACGAAAAGAGTTCTGGCTCCTAGCTGTTGTCAAATAATTGTAAAAAAATTTATCGGCATCTTAACTATGCAAGTGTGATCTGCTGATGGATAGGCGTTAGTTCTAGGTACTTTCTGGCTAGAATGCTATGGTATTTGTATTGTCTGATGTATACGAAAAGAGTTCTGGCTCCTAACTGTTGTCAAATAATTGTAAAAAAATTTTATCGGCATCTTAACTATGCAAGCGTGATCTGCTGATGGATAGGCGTTAGTTCTAGGTACTTTCTGGGTAGAATGCTATGGTATTTGTATTGTCTGATGTATACGAAATGAGTTCTGGCTCCTAACTGTTGTCAAATAATTGTAAAAAAATTTTATCGGCATCTTAACTATGCAAGTGTGATCTGCTGATGGATAGGCGTTAGTTCTTGGTACTTTTTGGGTAGAATGCTATGGTATTTGTATTATTTGATGTGTTCGAAAAGAGTTCTGGCTCCTAGCCGTTGTCAAATAATTGTAAAAAAATTTTATCGGCATCTTAACTATACAAGTGTGATCTGCTGATGGATAGGCGTTAGTTCTAGGTACTTTCTGGGTCGAATGCTATGGTATTTGTATTGTTTGATGTATACGAAAAGAGTTCTGGCTCCTAACTGTTGTCAAATAATTGTAACAAATTTTTATCGGCATCTTAACTATGCAAGTGTGATCTGCTGATGGATAGGCGTTAGTTCTAGGTACTTTTTGGGTAGAATGCTATGGTATTTGTATTATATGATGTGTTCGAAAAGAGTTCTGGCTCCTAGCTGTTGTCAAATAATTGTAAAAAAAAATTTTCGGCATCTCAACTATACAAGTGTGATCTGCTGAGGGATAGGCGTTAGTTCTAGGTACTTTCTGGGTAGAATGCTATGGTATTTGTATTATTTGATGTGTTCGAAAAGAGTTCTGGCTCCTAGCTGTTGTCAAATAATTGTAAAAAAAATTTATCGGCATCTTAACTATACAAGTGTGATCTGCTGGTGGATAGGCGTTAGTTCTAGGTACTTTCTGGGTAGAATGCTATGGTATTTGTATTGTTTGATGTATACGAAAAGAGTTCTGGCTCCTAGCTGTTGTCAAATAATTGTAAAAAAAATTTATCGGCATCTTAACTATGCAAGTGTGATCTGCTGATGGATAGGCGTTAGTTCTAGGTACTTTCTGGGTAGAATGCTATGGTATTTGTATTGTCTGATGTATACGAAAAGAGTTCTGGCTCCTAACTGTTGTCAAATAATTGTAAAAAAATTTTATCGGCATCTTAACTATGCAAGTGTGATCTGCTGATGAATAGGCGTTAGTTCTAGGTACTTTCTGGGTAGAATGCTATGGTATTTGTATTGTCTGATGTATACGAAATGAGTTCTGGCTCCTAACTGTTGTCAAATAATTGTAAAAAAATTTTATCGGCATCTTAACTATACAAGTGTGATCTGCTGATGGATAGGCGTTAGTTCTAGGTACTTTCTGGGTAGAATGCTATGGTATTTGTATTGTCTGATGTAAACGAAATGAGTTCTGGCTCCTAACTGTTGTCAAATAATTGTAAAAAAATTTTATCGGCATCTTAACTATGCAAGTGTGATCTGCTGATGGATAGGCGTTAGTTCTTGGTACTTTTTGGGTAGAATGCTATGGTATTTGTATTATTTGATGTGTTCGAAAAGAGTTCTGGCTCCTAGCCGTTGTCAAATAATTGTAAAAAAATTTTATCGGCATCTTAACTATACAAGTGTGATCTGCTGATGGATAGGCGTCAGTTCTAGGTACTTTCTGGGTAGAATGCTATGGTATTTGTATTGTTTGATGTATACGAAAAGAGTTCTGGCTCCTAACTGTTGTCAAATAATTGTAAAAAAAATTTATCGGCATCTTAACTATGCAAGTGTGATCTGCTGATGGATAGGCGTTAGTCCTCGGTACTTTTTGGGTAGAATGCTATGGTATTTGTATTACTTGATATGTTCGAAAAGAGTTCTGGCTCCTAGCTGTTGTCAAATAATTGTAAAAAAATTTTTTTGGCATCTTAACTATACAAGTGTGATCTGCTGATGGATAGGCGTTAGTTCTAGGTACTTTCTGGGTAGAATGCTATGGTATTTGTATTATTTGATGTGTTCGAAAAGAGTTCTGGCTCCTAGCTGTTGTCAAATAATTGAAAAAAAATTTTATCGGCATCTTAACTATACAAGTGTGATCTGCTGGTGGATAGGCGTTAGTTCTAGGTACTTTCTGGGTAGAATGCTATGGTATTTGTATTGTTTGATGTATACGAAAAGAGTTCTGGCTCCTAGCTGTTGTCAAATAATTGTAAAAAAAATTTATCGGCATCTTAACTATGCAAGTGTGATCTGCTGATGGATAGGCGTTAGTTCTAGGTACTTTCTGGGTAGAATACTATGGTATTTGTATTGTCTGATGTATACGAAAAGAGTTCTGGCTCCTAACTGTTGTCAAATAATTGTAAAAAAATTTTTTCGGCATCTTAACTATGCAAGTGTGATCTGCTGATGGATAGGCGTTAGTTCTAGGTACTTTCTGGGTAGAATGCTATGGTATTTGTATTGTCTGATGTATACGAAATGAGTTCTGGCTCCTAACTGTTGTCAAATAATTGTAAAAAAATTTTATCGGCATCTTAACTATGCAAGTGTGATCTGCTGATGGATAGGCGTTAGTTCTTGGTACTTTTTGGGTAGAATGCTATGGTATTTGTATTATTTGATGTGTTCGAAAAGAGTTCTGGCTCCTAGCCGTTGTCAAATAATTGTAAAAAAATTTTATGGGCATCTTAACTATACAAGTGTGATCTGCTGATGGATAGGCGTTGGTTCTAGGTACTTTCTGGGTAGAATGCTATGGTATTTGTATTGTTTGATGTATACGAAAAGAGTTCTGGCTCCTAACTGTTGTCAAATAATTGTAAAAAAAATTTATCGGCATCTTAACTATGCAAGTGTGATCTGCTGATGGATAGGCGTTAGTTCTAGGAACTTTTTGGGTAGAATGCTATGGTATTTGTATTATTTGATGTGTTCGAAAAGAGTTCTGGCTCCTAGCTGTTGTCAAATAATTGTAAAAAAAATTTATCGGCATCTTAACTATACAAGTGTGATCTGCTGGTGGATAGGCGTTAGTTCTAGGTACTTTCTGGGTAGAATGCTATGGTATTTGTATTGTTTGATGAATACGAAATGAGTTCTGGCTCCTAGCTGTTGTCAAATAATTGTAAAAAAATTTATCGGCATCTTAACTATGCAAGTGTGATCTGCTGATGGATAGGCGTTAGTTCTAGGTACTTTCTGGGTAGAATGCTATGGTATTTGTATTGTCTGATGTATACGAAAAGAGTTCTGGCTCCTAACTGTTGTCAAATAATTGTAAAAAAAATTTATCGGCATCTTAACTATGCAAGTGTGATCTGCTGATGGATAGGCGTTAGTTCTAGGTACTTTCTGGGTAGAATGCTATGGTATTTGTATTGTCTGATGTATACGAAATGAGTTCTGGCTCCTAACTGTTGTAAAATAATTGTAAAAAACTTTTATCGGCATCTTAACTATGCAAGTGTGATCTGCTGATGGATAGGCGTTAATTCTTGGTACTTTTTGGGTAGAATGCTATGGTATTTGTATTATTTGATGTGTTCGAAAAGAGTTCTGGCTCCTAACTGTTGTCAAATAATTGTAACAAATTTTTATCGGCATCTTAACTATGCAAGTGTGATCTGCTGATGGATAGGCGTTAGTTCTAGGTACTTTCTGGGTAGAATGCTATGTATTGTTTGATGTATACGAAAAGAGTTCTGGCTCCTAACTGTTGTCAAATAATTGTAAAAAAATTTTATCGGCATCTTAACTATGCAAGTGTGATCTGCTGATGGATAGGCGTTAGTTCTACGTACTTTTTGGGTAGAATGCTATGGTATTTGTATTACTTGATGTGTTCGAAAAGAGTTCTGGCTCCTAGCTGTTGTCAAATAATTGTAAAAAATTTTTTTTCGGCATCTTAACTATACAAGTGTGATCTGCTGATGGATAAGCGTTAGTTCTAGGTACTTTCTGGGTAGAATGCTATGGTATTTGTATTATTTGATGTGTTCGAAAAGAGTTCTGGCTCCTAGCTGTTGTCAAATAATTGTAAAAAAATTTTATCGGCATCTTAACTATACAAGTGTGCTCTGCTGGTGGATAGGCGTTAGTTCTAGGTACTTTCTGGGTAGAATGCTATGGTATTTGTATTGTCTGATGTATACGAAAAGAGTTCTGGCTCCTAACTGTTGTCAAATAATTGTAAAAAAATTATATCGGCATCTTAACTATGCTAGTGTGATCTGCTGATGGATAGGCGTTAGTTCTAGGTACTTTCTGGGTAGAATGCTATGGTATTTGTATTGTCTGATGTATACGAAAAGAGTTCTGGCTCCTAACTGTTGTCAAATAATTGTAAAAAAATTTTATCGGCATCTTAACTATGCAAGTGTGATCTGCTGATGGATAGGCGTTAGTTCTAGGTACTTTCTGGGTAGAATGCTATGGTATTTGTATTGTCTGATGTATACGAAAAGAGTTCTGGCTCCTAACTGTTGTCAAATAATTGTAAAAAAATTTTATCGGCATCTTAACTATGCAAGTGTGATCTGCTGATGGATAGGCGTTAGTTCTAGGTACTTTCTGGGTAGAATGCTATGGTATTTGTATTGTCTGATGTATACGAAATGAGTTCTGGCTCCTAACTGTTGTCAAATAATTGTAAAAAAATTTTATCGGCATCTTAACTATGCAAGCGTGATGTGCTGATGGATAGGCGTTAGTTCTTGGTACTTTTTGGGTAGAGTGCTATGGTATTTGTATTATTTGATGTGTTCGAAAAGAGTTCTGGCTCCTAGCTGTTGTCAAATAATTGTAAAAAATTTTTATCGGCATCTTAACTATACAAGTGTGATCTGCTGGTGGATAGGCGTTAGTTCTAGGTACTTTCTGGGTAGAATGCTATGGTATTTGTATTGTTTGATGTATACGAAAAGAGTTCTGGCTCCTAGCTGTTGTCAAATAATTGTAAAAAAAATTATCGGCATCTTAACTATGCAAGTGTGATCTGCGGATGGATAGGCGTTAGTTCTAGGTACTTTCTGGGTAGAATGCTATGGTATTTGTATTGTTTGATGTATACGAAAAGAGTTCTGGCTCCTAACTGTTGTCAAATAATTGTAAAAAAATTTTATCGGCATCTTAACTATGCAAGTGTGATCTGCTGATGGATAGGCGTTAGTTCTAGGTACTTTTTGGGTAGAATGCTATGGTATTTGTATTATTTGATGTGTTCGAAAAGAGTTCTGGCTCCTAGCTGTTGTCAAATAATTGTAAAAAAATTTTTTCGGCATCTTAACTATACAAGTGTGATCTGCTGATGGATAGGCGTTAGTTCTAGGTGCTTTCTGGGTAGAATGCTATGGTATTTGTATTATTTGATGTGTTCGAAAAGAGTTCTGGCTCCTAGCTGTTGTCAAATAATTGTAAAAAAATTTTATCGGCGTCTTAACTATACAAGTGTGATCTGCTGGTGGATAGGCGTTAGTTCTAGGTACTTTCTGGGTAGAATGCTATGGTATTTGTATTGTTTGATGTATACGAAAAGAGTTCTGGCTCCTAGCTGTTGTCAAATAATTATAAAAAAAATTTATCGGCATCTTAACTATAGAAGTGTGATCTGCTGGTGGATAGGCGTTAGTTCTAGGTACTTTCTGGGTAGAATGCTATGGTATTTGTATTGTTTGATGTATACGAAAAGAGTTCTGGCTCCAAGCTGTTGTCAAATAATTGTAAAAAAAATGTATCGGCCTCTTAACTATGCAAGTGTGATCTGCTGATGGATAGCCGTTAGTTCTAGGTACTTTCTGGGTAGAATGCTATGGTATTTGTATTGTCTGATGTATACGAAAAGAGTTCTGGCTCCTAACTGTTGTCAAATAATTGTAAAAAAATTTTATCGGCATCTTAACTATGCAAGTGTGATCTGCTGATGGATAGGCGTTAGTTCTAGGTACGTTCTGGGTAGAATGCTATGGTTTTTGTATTGTCTGATGTATACGAAATGAGTTCTGGCTCCTAACTGTTGTCAAATAATTGTAAAAAAATTTTATCGGCATCTTAACAATGCAAGTGTGATCTGCTGATGGATAGGCGTTAGTTCTTGGTACTTTTTGGGTAGAATGCTATGGTATTTGTATTATTTGATGTGTTCGAAAAGAGTTCTGGCTCCTAGCCGTTGTCAAATAATTGTAAAAAAATTTTATCGGCATCTTAACTATACAAGTGTGATCTGCTGATGGATAGGCGTTAGTTCTAGGTACTTTCTGGGTAGAATGCTATGGTATTTGTATTGTTTGATGTATACGAAAAGAGTTCTGGCTCCTAACTGTTGTCAAATAATTGTAAAAAAATTTTATCGGCATCTTAACTATGCAAGTGTGATCTGCTGATGGATAGGCGTTAGTTCTAGGTACTTTCTGGGTAGAATGCTATGGTATTTGTATTGTCTGATGTATCCGAAATGAGTTCTGGCTCCTAACTGTTGTCAAATAATTGTAAAAAAATTTTATCGGCATCTTAACTATGCAAGTGTGATGTGCTGATGGATAGGCGTTAGTTCTTGGTACTTTTTGGGTAGAATGCTATGGTATTTGTATTATTTGATGTGTTCGAAAAGAGTTCTGGCTCCTAGCCTTTGTCAAATAATTGTAAAAAAAATTTATCGGCATCTTAACTATACAAGTGTGATCTGCTGATGGATAGGCGTTAGTTCTAGGTACTTTCTGGGTAGAATGCTATGGTATTTGTATTGTTTGATGTATACGAAAAGAGTTCTGGCTCCTAACTGTTGTCAAATAATTGTAAAAAAAATTTATCGGCATCTGAACTATGCAAGTGTGATCTGCTGATGGATAGGCGTTAGTTCTAGGTACTTTTTGGGTAGAATGCTATGGTATTTGTATTATTTGATGTGTTCGAAAAGAGTTCTGGCTCCTAGCTGTTGTCAAATAATTGTAAAAAATTTTTATCGGCATCTTAACTATACAAGTGTGATCTGCTGGTGGATAGGCGTTAGTTCTAGGTACTTTCTGGGTAGAATGCTATGGTATTTGTATTGTTTGATGTATACGAAAAGAGTTCTGGCTCCTAGCTGTTGTCAAATAATTGTAAAAAAATTTATCGGCATCTTAACTATGCAAGTGTGATCTGCGGATGGATAGGCGTTAGTTCTAGGTACTTTCTGGGTAGAATGCTATGGTATTTGTATTGTTTGATGTATACGAAAATAGTTCTGGCTCCTAACTGTTGTCAAATAATTGTAAAAAAATTTTATCGGCATCTTAACTATGCAAGTGTGATCTGCTGATGGATAGGCGTTAGTTCTAGGTACTTTTTGGGTAGAATGCTATGGTATTTGTATTATTTGATGTGTTCGAAAAGAGTTCTGGCTCCTAGCTGTTGTCAAATAATTGTAAAAAAATTTTTTCGGCATCTTAACTATACAAGTGTGATCTGCTGATGGATAGGCGTTAGTTCTAGGTGCTTTCTGGGTAGAATGCTATGGTATTTGTATTATTTGATGTGTTCGAAAAGAGTTCTGGCTCCTACCTGTTGTCAAATAATTGTAAAAAAATTTTATCGGCGTCTTAACTATACAAGTGTGATCTGCTGGTGGATAGGCGTTAGTTCTAGGTACTTTCTGGGTAGAATGCTATGGTATTTGTATTGTTTGATGTATACGAAAAGAGTTCTGGCTCCTAGCTGTTGTCAAATAATTATAAAAAAAATTTATCGGCATCTTAACTATGCAAGTGTGATCTGCTGATGGATAGGCGTTAGTTCTAGGTACTTTCTGGGTAGAATACTATGGTATTTGTATTGTCTGATGTATACGAAAAGAGTTCTGGCTCCTAACTGTTGTCAAATAATTGTAAAAAAATTTTATCGGCATCTTAACTATGCAAGTGTGATCTGCTGATGGATAGGCGTTAGTTCTAGGTACTTTCTGGGTAGAATGCTATGGTATTTGTATTGTCTGATGTATACGAAATGAGTTCTGGCTCCTAACTGTTGTCAAATAATTGTTTAAAAATTTTATCGGCATCTTAACTATGCAAGTGTGATCTGCTGGTGGATAGGCGTTAGTTCTAGGTACTTTCTGAGTAGAATGCTATGGTATTTGTATTATTTGATGTGTTCGAAAGGAGTTCTGGCTCCTAGCTGTTGTCAAATAATTGTAAAAAAATTTTATCGGCGTCTTAACTATACAAGTGTGATCTGCTGGTGGATAGGCGTTAGTTCTAGGTACTTTCTGGGTAGAATGCTATGGTATTTGTATTGTTTGATGTATACGAAAAGAGTTCTGGCTCCTAGCTGTTGTCAAATAATTGTAAAAAAATTTATCGGCATCTTAACTATGCAAGTGTGATCTGCTGATGGATAGGCGTTAGTTCTAGGTACTTTCTGGCTAGAATGCTATGGTATTTGTATTGTCTGATGTATACGAAAAGAGTTCTGGCTCCTAACTGTTGTCAAATAATTGTAAAAAAATTTTATCGGCATCTTAACTATGCAAGCGTGATCTGCTGATGGATAGGCGTTAGTTCTAGGTACTTTCTGGGTAGAATGCTATGGTATTTGTATTGTCTGATGTATACGAAATGAGTTCTGGCTCCTAACTGTTGTCAAATAATTGTAAAAAAATTTTATCGGCATCTTAACTATGCAAGTGTGATCTGCTGATGGATAGGCGTTAGTTCTTGGTACTTTTTGGGTAGAATGCTATGGTATTTGTATTATTTGATGTGTTCGAAAAGAGTTCTGGCTCCTAGCCGTTGTCAAATAATTGTAAAAAAATTTTATCGGCATCTTAACTATACAAGTGTGATCTGCTGATGGATAGGCGTTAGTTCTAGGTACTTTCTGGGTCGAATGCTATGGTATTTGTATTGTTTGATGTATACGAAAAGAGTTCTGGCTCCTAACTGTTGTCAAATAATTGTAACAAATTTTTATCGGCATCTTAACTATGCAAGTGTGATCTGCTGATGGATAGGCGTTAGTTCTAGGTACTTTTTGGGTAGAATGCTATGGTATTTGTATTATATGATGTGTTCGAAAAGAGTTCTGGCTCCTAGCTGTTGTCAAATAATTGTAAAAAAAAATTTTCGGCATCTCAACTATACAAGTGTGATCTGCTGAGGGATAGGCGTTAGTTCTAGGTACTTTCTGGGTAGAATGCTATGGTATTTGTATTATTTGATGTGTTCGAAAAGAGTTCTGGCTCCTAGCTGTTGTCAAATAATTGTAAAAAAAATTTATCGGCATCTTAACTATACAAGTGTGATCTGCTGGTGGATAGGCGTTAGTTCTAGGTACTTTCTGGGTAGAATGCTATGGTATTTGTATTGTTTGATGTATACGAAAAGAGTTCTGGCTCCTAGCTGTTGTCAAATAATTGTAAAAAAAATTTATCGGCATCTTAACTATGCAAGTGTGATCTGCTGATGGATAGGCGTTAGTTCTAGGTACTTTCTGGGTAGAATGCTATGGTATTTGTATTGTCTGATGTATACGAAAAGAGTTCTGGCTCCTAACTGTTGTCAAATAATTGTAAAAAAATTTTATCGGCATCTTAACTATGCAAGTGTGATCTGCTGATGAATAGACGTTAGTTCTAGGTACTTTCTGGGTAGAATGCTATGGTATTTGTATTGTCTGATGTATACGAAATGAGTTCTGGCTCCTAACTGTTGTCAAATAATTGTAAAAAAATTTTATCGGCATCTTAACTATACAAGTGTGATCTGCTGATGGATAGGCGTTAGTTCTAGGTACTTTCTGGGTAGAATGCTATGGAATTTGTATTGTTTGATGTATACGAAAAGAGTTCTGGCTCCTAACTGTTGTCAAATAATTGTAAAAAATTTTTATCGGCATCTTAACTATGCAAGTGTGATCTGCTGATGGATAGGCGTTAGTTCTAGGTACTTTTTGGGTAGAATGCTATGGTATTTGTATTATTTGATGTGTTCGAAAAGAGTTCTGGCTCCTAGCTGTTGTCAAATAATTGTAAAAAAAATTTTTCGGCATCTTAACTATACAAGTGTGATCTGCTGATGGATAGGCGTTAGTTCTAGGTACTTTCTGGGTAGAATGCTATGGTATTTGTATTATTTGATGTGTTCGAAAAGAGTTCTGGCTCCTAGCTGTTGTCAAATAATTGTAAAAAAATTTTATCGGCATCTTAACTATACAAGTGTGATCTGCTGGTGGATAGGCGTTAGTTCTAGGTACTTTCTGGGTAGAATGCTATGGTATTTGTATTGTTTGATGTATACGAAAAGAGTTCTGGCTCCTAGCTGTTGTCAAATAATTGTAAAAAAAATTTATCGGCATCTTAACTATGCAAGTGTGATCTGCTGATGGATAGGCGTTAGTTCTAGGTACTTTTTGGGTAGAATGCTATGGTATTTGTATTATTTGATGTGTTCGAAAAGAGTTCTGGCTCCTAGCTGTTGTCAAATAATTGTAAAAAAAATTTTTCGGCATCTTAACTATACAAGTGTGATCTGCTGATGGATAGGCGTTAGTTCTAGGTACTTTCTGGGTATAATGCTATGGTATTTGTATTGTCTGATGTATACGAAAAGAGTTCTGGCTCCTAACTGTTGTCAAATAATTGTAAAAAAAATTTATCGGCATCTTAACTATGCAAGTGTGATCTGCTGATGGATAGGCGTTAGTTCTAGGTACTTTCTGGGTAGAATGCTATGGTATTTGTATTGTCTGATATATGCGAAATGAGTTCTGGATTCTAACTGTTGTCAAATAATTGTAAAAAAATTTTATCGGCATCTTAACTATGCAAGTGTGATCTGCTGATGGATAGGCGTTAGTTCTTGGTACTTTTTGGGTAGAATGCTATGGTATTTGTATTATTTGATGTATACGAAAAGAGTTCTGGCTCCTAACTGTTGTCAAATAATTGTAAAAAAATTTTATCGGCATCTTAACTATGCAAGTGTGATCTGCTGATGGATAGGCGTTAGTTCTAGGTACTTTTTGGGTAGAATGCTATGGTATTTGTATTATTTGATGTGTTCGAAAAGAGTTCTGGCTCCTAGCTGTTGTCAAATAATTGTAAAAAAAATTTTTCGGCATCTTAACTATACAAGTGTGATCTGCTGATGGATAGGCGTTAGTTCTAGGTACTTTCTGGGTAGAATGCTATGGTATTTGTATTGTCTGATGTATACGAAATGAGTTCTGGCTCCTAACTGTTGTCAAATAATTGTGAAAAAATTTTATCGGCATCTTAACTATGCAAGTGTGATATGCTGATGGATAGGCGTTAGTTCTTGGTTCTTTTTGGGTAGAATGCTATGGTATTTGTATTATTTGATGTGTTCGAAAAGAGTTCTGGCTCCTAGCCGTTGTCAAATAATTGTAAAAAAATTTTATCGGCATCTTAACTATACAAGTGTGATCTGCTGATGGATAGGCGTTAGTTCTAGGTACTTTCTGGGTAGAATGCTATGGTATTTGTATTGTTTGATGTATACGAAAAGAGTTCTGGCTCCTAACTGTTGCCAAATAATTGTAAAAAAATTTTATCGGCATTTTATCTATGCAAGTGTGATCTGCTGATGGATAGGCGTTAGTTCTTGGTACTTTTTGGGTAGAATGCGATGGTATTTGTATTATTTGATGTGTTCGAAAAGATTTCTGGCTCCTAGCTGTTGTCAAATAATTGTAAAAAAAATTTTATCGGCATCTTAACTATAGAAGTGTGATCTGCTGGTGGATAGGCGTTAGTTCTACGTACTTTCTGGGTAGAATGCTATGGTATTTGTATTGTTTGATGTATACGAAAAGAGTTCTGGCTCCAAGCTGTTGTCAAATAATTGTAAAAAAACTTTATCGGCATCTTAACTATGCAAGTGTGATCTGCTGATGGATAGCCGTTAGTTCTAGGTACTTTCTGGGTAGAATGCTATGGTATTTGTATTGTCTGATGTATACGAAAAGAGTTCTGGCTCCTAACTGTTGTCAAATAATTGTAAAAAAATTTTATCGGCATCTTAACTATGCAAGTGTGATCTGCTGATGGATAGGCGTTAGTTCTAGGTACGTTCTGGGTAGAATGCTATGGTATTTGTATTGTCTGATGTATACGAAATGAGTTCTGGCTCCTAACTGTTGTCAAATAATTGTAAAAAAATTTTATCGGCATCTTAACAATGCAAGTGTGATCTGCTGATGGATAGGCGTTAGTTCTTGGTACTTTTTGGGTAGAATGCTATGGTATTTGTATTATTTGATGTGTTCGAAAAGAGTTCTGGCTCCTAGCCGTTGTCAAATAATTGTAAAAAAATTTTATCGGCATCTTAACTATACAAGTGTGATCTGCTGATGGATAGGCGTTAGTTCTAGGTACTTTCTGGGTAGAATGCTATGGTATTTGTATTGTTTGATGTATACGAAAAGAGTTCTGGCTCCTAACTGTTGTCAAATAATTGTAAAAAAATTTTATCGGCATCTTAACTATGCAAGTGTGATCTGCTGATGGATAGGCGTTAGTTCTAGGTACTTTTTGGGTAGAATGCTATGGTATTTGTATTATTTGATGTGTTCGAAAAGAGTTCTGGCTCCTAGCTGTTGTCAAATAATTGTAAAAAAATTTTATCGGCGTCTTAACTATACAAGTGTGATCTGCTGGTGGATAGGCGTTAGTTCTAGGTACTTTCTGGGTAGAATGCTATGGTATTTGTATTGTTTGATGTATACGAAAAGAGTTCTGGCTCCTAGCTGTTGTCAAATAATTATAAAAAAAATTTATCGGCATCTTAACTATAGAAGTGTGATCTGCTGGTGGATAGGCGTTAGTTCTAGGTACTTTCTGGGTAGAATGCTATGGTATTTGTATTGTTTGATGTATACGAAAAGAGTTCTGGCTCCAAGCTGTTGTCAAATAATTGTAAAAAAAATGTATCGGCCTCTTAACTATGCAAGTGTGATCTGCTGATGGATAGCCGTTAGTTCTAGGTACTTTCTGGGTAGAATGCTATGGTATTTGTATTGTCTGATGTATACGAAAAGAGTTCTGGCTCCTAACTGTTGTCAAATAATTGTAAAAAAATTTTATCGGCATCTTAACTATGCAAGTGTGATCTGCTGATGGATAGGCGTTAGTTCTAGGTACGTTCTGGGTAGAATGCTATGGTTTTTGTATTGTCTGATGTATACGAAATGAGTTCTGGCTCCTAACTGTTGTCAAATAATTGTAAAAAAATTTTATCGGCATCTTAACAATGCAAGTGTGATCTGCTGATGGATAGGCGTTAGTTCTTGGTACTTTTTGGGTAGAATGCTATGGTATTTGTATTATTTGATGTGTTCGAAAAGAGTTCTGGCTCCTAGCCGTTGTCAAATAATTGTAAAAAAATTTTATCGGCATCTTAACTATACAAGTGTGATCTGCTGATGGATAGGCGTTAGTTCTAGGTACTTTCTGGGTAGAATGCTATGGTATTTGTATTGTTTGATGTATACGAAAAGAGTTCTGGCTCCTAACTGTTGTCAAATAATTGTAAAAAAATTTTATCGGCATCTTAACTATGCAAGTGTGATCTGCTGATGGATAGGCGTTAGTTCTAGGTACTTTCTGGGTAGAATGCTATGGTATTTGTATTGTCTGATGTATCCGAAATGAGTTCTGGCTCCTAACTGTTGTCAAATAATTGTAAAAAAATTTTATCGGCATCTTAACTATGCAAGTGTGATGTGCTGATGGATAGGCGTTAGTTCTTGGTACTTTTTGGGTAGAATGCTATGGTATTTGTATTATTTGATGTGTTCGAAAAGAGTTCTGGCTCCTAGCCTTTGTCAAATAATTGTAAAAAAAATTTATCGGCATCTTAACTATACAAGTGTGATCTGCTGATGGATAGGCGTTAGTTCTAGGTACTTTCTGGGTAGAATGCTATGGTATTTGTATTGTTTGATGTATACGAAAAGAGTTCTGGCTCCTAACTGTTGTCAAATAATTGTAAAAAAAATTTATCGGCATCTGAACTATGCAAGTGTGATCTGCTGATGGATAGGCGTTAGTTCTAGGTACTTTTTGGGTAGAATGCTATGGTATTTGTATTATTTGATGTGTTCGAAAAGAGTTCTGGCTCCTAGCTGTTGTCAAATAATTGTAAAAAATTTTTATCGGCATCTTAACTATACAAGTGTGATCTGCTGGTGGATAGGCGTTAGTTCTAGGTACTTTCTGGGTAGAATGCTATGGTATTTGTATTGTTTGATGTATACGAAAAGAGTTCTGGCTCCTAACTGTTGTCAAATAATTGTAAAAAAATTTTATCGGCATCTTAACTATGCAAGCGTGATCTGCTGATGGATAGGCGTTAGTTCTAGGTACTTTCTGGGTAGAATGCTATGGTATTTGTATTGTCTGATGTATACGAAATGAGTTCTGGCTCCTAACTGTTGTCAAATAATTGTAAAAAAATTTTATCGGCATCTTAACTATGCAAGTGTGATCTGCTGATGGATAGGCGTTAGTTCTTGGTACTTTTTGGGTAGAATGCTATGGTATTTGTATTATTTGATGTGTTCGAAAAGAGTTCTGGCTCCTAGCCGTTGTCAAATAATTGTAAAAAAATTTTATCGGCATCTTAACTATACAAGTGTGATCTGCTGATGGATAGGCGTTAGTTCTAGGTACTTTCTGGGTCGAATGCTATGGTATTTGTATTGTTTGATGTATACGAAAAGAGTTCTGGCTCCTAACTGTTGTCAAATAATTGTAACAAATTTTTATCGGCATCTTAACTATGCAAGTGTGATCTGCTGATGGATAGGCGTTAGTTCTAGGTACTTTTTGGGTAGAATGCTATGGTATTTGTATTATATGATGTGTTCGAAAAGAGTTCTGGCTCCTAGCTGTTGTCAAATAATTGTAAAAAAAATTTTTCGGCATCTCAACTATACAAGTGTGATCTGCTGAGGGATAGGCGTTAGTTCTAGGTACTTTCTGGGTAGAATGCTATGGTATTTGTATTATTTGATGTGTTCGAAAAGAGTTCTGGCTCCTAGCTGTTGTCAAATAATTGTAAAAAAAATTTATCGGCATCTTAACTATACAAGTGTGATCTGCTGGTGGATAGGCGTTAGTTCTAGGTACTTTCTGGGTAGAATGCTATGGTATTTGTATTGTTTGATGTATACGAAAAGAGTTCTGGCTCCTAGCTGTTGTCAAATAATTGTAAAAAAAATTTATCGGCATCTTAACTATGCAAGTGTGATCTGCTGATGGATAGGCGTTAGTTCTAGGTACTTTCTGGGTAGAATGCTATGGTATTTGTATTGTCTGATGTATACGAAAAGAGTTCTGGCTCCTAACTGTTGTCAAATAATTGTAAAAAAATTTTATCGGCATCTTAACTATGCAAGTGTGATCTGCTGATGAATAGGCGTTAGTTCTAGGTACTTTCTGGGTAGAATGCTATGGTATTTGTATTGTCTGATGTATACGAAATGAGTTCTGGCTCCTAACTGTTGTCAAATAATTGTAAAAAAATTTTATCGGCATCTTAACTATACAAGTGTGATCTGCTGATGGATAGGCGTTAGTTCTAGGTACTTTCTGGGTAGAATGCTATGGAATTTGTATTGTTTGATGT
Source organism: Ophion ventricosus (assembly GCA_963932345.1). NCBI lineage: Eukaryota > Metazoa > Arthropoda > Insecta > Hymenoptera > Ichneumonidae > Ophion > Ophion ventricosus. Next base: position 8,328,014 of record OZ010723.1, read on the forward strand.
ATACGAAAAGAGTTCTGGCTCCTAACTGTTGTCAAATAATTGTAAAAAATTTTTATCGGCATCTTAACTATGCAAGTGTGATCTGCTGATGGATAGGCGTTAGTTCTAGGTACTTTTTGGGTAGAATGCTATGGTATTTGTATTATTTGATGTGTTCGAAAAGAGTTCTGGCTCCTAGCTGTTGTCAAATAATTGTAAAAAAAATTTTTCGGCATCTTAACTATACAAGTGTGATCTGCTGATGGATAGGCGTTAGTTCTAGGTACTTTCTGGGTAGAATGCTATGGTATTTGTATCATTTGATGTGTTCGAAAAGAGTTCTGGCTCCTAGCTGTTGTCAAATAATTGTAAAAAAATTTTATCGGCATCTTAACTATACAAGTGTGATCTGCTGGTGGATAGGCGTTAGTTCTAGGTACTTTCTGGGTAGAATGCTATGGTATTTGTATTGTTTGATGTATACGAAAAGAGTTCTGGCTCCTAGCTGTTGTCAAATAATTGTAAAAAAAATTTATCGGCATCTTAACTATGCAAGTGTGATCTGCTGATGGATAGGCGTTAGTTCTAGGTACTTTTTGGGTAGAATGCTATGGTATTTGTATTATTTGATGTGTTCGAAAAGAGTTCTGGCTCCTAGCTGTTGTCAAATAATTGTAAAAAAAATTTTTCGGCATCTTAACTATACAAGTGTGATCTGCTGATGGATAGGCGTTAGTTCTAGGTACTTTCTGGGTAGAATGCTATGGTATTTGTATTGTCTGATGTATACGAAAAGAGTTCTGGCTCCTAACTGTTGTCAAATAATTGTAAAAAAAATTTATCGGCATCTTAACTATGCAAGTGTGATCTGCTGATGGATAGGCGTTAGTTCTAGGTACTTTCTGGGTAGAATGCTATGGTATTTGTATTGTCTGATGTATACGAAATGAGTTCTGGATTCTAACTGTTGTCAAATAATTGTAAAAAAATTTTATCGGCATCTTAACTATGCAAGTGTGATCTGCTGATGGATAGGCGTTAGTTCTTGGTACTTTTTGGGTAGAATGCTATGGTATTTGTATTATTTGATGTATACGAAAAGAGTTCTGGCTCCTAACTGTTGTCAAATAATTGTAAAAAAATTTTATCGGCATCTTAACTATGCAAGTGTGATCTGCTGATGGATAGGCGTTAGTTCTAGGTACTTTTTGGGTAGAATGCTATGGTATTTGTATTATTTGATGTGTTCGAAAAGAGTTCTGGCTCCTAGCTGTTGTCAAATAATTGTAAAAAAAATTTTTCGGCATCTTAACTATACAAGTGTGATCTGCTGATGGATAGGCGTTAGTTCTAGGTACTTTCTGGGTAGAATGCTATGGTATTTGTATTGTCTGATGTATACGAAATGAGTTCTGGCTCCTAACTGTTGTCAAATAATTGTGAAAAAATTTTATCGGCATCTTAACTATGCAAGTGTGATATGCTGATGGATAGGCGTTAGTTCTTGGTTCTTTTTGGGTAGAATGCTATGGTATTTGTATTATTTGATGTGTTCGAAAAGAGTTCTGGCTCCTAGCCGTTGTCAAATAATTGTAAAAAAATTTTATCGGCATCTTAACTATACAAGTGTGATCTGCTGATGGATAGGCGTTAGTTCTAGGTACTTTCTGGGTAGAATGCTATGGTATTTGTATTGTTTGATGTATACGAAAAGAGTTCTGGCTCCTAACTGTTGCCAAATAATTGTAAAAAAATTTTATCGGCATTTTATCTATGCAAGTGTGATCTGCTGATGGATAGGCGTTAGTTCTTGGTACTTTTTGGGTAGAATGCTATGGTATTTGTATTATTTGATGTGTTCGAAAAGATTTCTGGCTCCTAGCTGTTGTCAAATAATTGTAAAAAAAATTTTATCGGCATCTTAACTATAGAAGTGTGATCTGCTGGTGGATAGGCGTTAGTTCTACGTACTTTCTGGGTAGAATGCTATGGTATTTGTATTGTTTGATGTATACGAAAAGAGTTCTGGCTCCAAGCTGTTGTCAAATAATTGTAAAAAAAATTTATCGGCATCTTAACTATGCAAGTGTGATCTGCTGATGGATAGCCGTTAGTTCTAGGTACTTTCTGGGTAGAATGCTATGGTATTTGTATTGTCTGATGTATACGAAAAGAGTTCTGGCTCCTAACTGTTGTCAAATAATTGTAAAAAAATTTTATCGGCATCTTAACTATGCAAGTGTGATCTGCTGATGGATAGGCGTTAGTTCTAGGTACGTTCTGGGTAGAATGCTATGGTATTTGTATTGTCTGATGTATACGAAATGAGTTCTGGCTCCGAACTGTTGTCAAATAATTGTAAAAAAATTTTATCGGCATCTTAACAATGCAAGTGTGATCTGCTGATGGATAGGCGTTAGTTCTTGGTACTTTTTGGGTAGAATGCTATGGTATTTGTATTATTTGATGTGTTCGAAAAGAGTTCTGGCTCCTAGCCGTTGTCAAATAATTGTAAAAAAATTTTATCGGCATCTTAACTATACAAGTGTGATCTGCTGATGGATAGGCGTTAGTTCTAGGTACTTTCTGGGTAGAATGCTATGGTATTTGTATTGTTTGATGTATACGAAAAGAGTTCTGGCTCCTAACTGTTGTCAAATAATTGTAAAAAAATTTTATCGGCATCTTAACTATGCAAGTGTGATCTGCTGATGGATAGGCGTTAGTTCTAGGTACTTTTTGGGTAGAATGCTATGGTATTTGTATTATTTGATGTGTTCGAAAAGAGTTCTGGCTCCTAGCTGTTGTCAAATAATTGTAAAAAAATTTTTTCGGCATCTTAACTATACAAGTGTGATCTGCTGATGGATAGGCGTTAGTTCTAGGTACTTTCTGGGTAGAATGCTATGGTATTTGTATTATTTGATGTGTTCGAAAAGAGTTCTGGCTCCTAGCTGTTGTCAAATAATTGTCAAAAAATTTTATCGGCATCTTAACTATATAAGTGTGATCTGCTGGTGGATAGGCGTTAGTTCTAGATACTTTCTGGGTAGAATGCTATGGTATTTGTATTGTTTGATGTATACGAAAAGAGTTCTGGCTCCTAGCTGTTGTCAAATAATTGTAAAAAAAATTTATCGGCATCTTAACTATGCAAGTGTGATCTGCTGATGGATAGGCGTTAGTTCTAGGTACTTTCTGGGTAGAATGCTATGGTATTTGTATTGTCTGATGTATACGAAATGAGTTCTGGCTCCTAACTGTTGTCAAATAATTGTGAAAAAATTTTATCGGCATCTTAACTATGCAAGTGTGATATGCTGATGGATAGGCGTTAGTTCTTGGTACTTTTTGGGTAGAATGCTATGGTATTTGTATTATTTGATGTGTTCGAAAAGAGTTCTGGCTCCTAGCCGTTGTCAAATAATTGTAAAAAAATTTTATCGGCGACTTAACTATACAAGTGTGATCTGCTGATGGATAGGCGTTAGTTCTAGGTATTTTCTGGGCCGAATGCTATGGTATTTGTATTGTTTGATGTATACGAAAAGAGTTCTGGCTCCTAACTGTTGTCAAATAATTGTAAAAAAATTTTATCGGCATCTTAACTATGCAAGTGTGATCTGCTGATGGATAGGCGTTAGTTCTAGGTACTTTTTGGGTATAATGCTATGGTATTTGTATTATTTGATGTGTTCGAAAAGAGTTCTGGCTCCTAGCTGTTGTCAAATAATTGTAAAAAAAATTTTTCGGCATCTTAACTATACAAGTGTGATCTGCTGATGGATAGGCGTTAGTTCTAGGTACTTTCTGGGTAGAATGCTATGGTATTTGTATTATTTGATGTGTTCGAAAAGAGTTCTGGCTCCTAGCTGTTGTCAAATAATTGTAAAAAAATTTTATCGGCATCTTAACTATACAAGTGTGATCTGCTGGTGGATAGGCGTTAGTTCTAGGTACTTTCGGGGTAGAATGCTATGGTATTTGTATTGTTTGATGTATACAAAAGAGCTCTGGCTCCTAGCTGTTGTCAAATAATTGTAAAAAAAATTTATCGGCATCTTAACTATGCAAGTGTGATCTGCTGATGGATAGGCGTTAGTTCTAGGTACTTTCTGGGTAGAATGCTATGGTATTTGTATTGTCTGATGTATACGAAAAGAGTTCTGGCTCTTAACTGTTGTCAAATAATTGTAAAAAAATGTTATCGGCATCTTAACTATGCAAGTGTGATCTGCTGATGGATAGGCGTTAGTTCTAGGTACTTTCTGGGTAGAATGCTATGGTATTTGTATTGTCTGATGTATACGAAATGAGCTGTGGCTCCTAACTGTTGTCAAATAATTGTAAAAAAATTTTATCGGCATCTTAACTATGCAAGTGTGATCTGCTGATGGATAGGCGTTAGTTCTTGGTACTTTTTGGGGAGAATGCTATGGTATTTGTATTATTTGATGTGTTCGAAAAGAGTTCTGGCTCCTAGCCGTTGTCAAATAATTGTAAAAAAATTTTATCGGCATCTTAACTATGCAAGTGTGATCTGCTGATGGATAGGCGTTAGTTCTAGGTACTTTCTGGGTAGAATGCTATGGTATTTGTATTGTTTGATGTATACGAAAAGAGTTCTGGCTCCTAACTGTTGTCAAATAATTGTAAAAAAATTTTATCGGCATCTTAACTATGCAAGTGTGATCTGCTGATGGATAGGCGTTAGTTCTAGGTACTTTTTGGGTAGAATGCTATGGTATTTTCATTATTTGATGTGTTCGAAAAGAGTTCTGGCTCCTAGCTGTTGTCAAATAATTGTAAAAAAAATTTTTCGGCATCTTAACTATACAAGTGTGATCTGCTGATGGATAGGCGTTAGTTCTAGGTACTTTCTGGGTAGAATGCTATGATATTTGTGTTATTTGATGTGTTCGAAAAGAGTTCTGGCTCCTAGCTGTTGTCAAATAATTGTAAAAAAATTTTATCGGCATCTTAACTATACAAGTGTGATCTGCTGGTGGATAGGCGTTAGTTCTAGGTACTTTCTGGGTAGAATGCTATGGTATTTGTATTGTTTGATGTATACGAAAAGAGTTCTGGCTCCTAGCTGTTGTCAAATAATTGTAAAAAAAATTTATCGCCATCTTAACTATGCAAGTGTGATCTGCTGATGGATAGGCGTTAGTTCTAGGTACTTTCTGGGTAGAATGCTATGGTATTTGTATTGTCTGATGTATACGAAAAGAGTTCTGGCTCCTAACTGTTGTCAAATAATTGTAAAAAAATTTTATCGGCATCTTAACTATACAAGTGTGATCTGCTGGTGGATAGGCGTTAGTTCTAGGTACTTTCTGGGTAGAATGCTATGGTATTTGTATTGTTTGATGTATACGAAAAGAGTTCTGGCTCCTAGCTGTTGTCAAATAATTGTAAAAAAAATTTATCGGCATCTTAACTATGCAAGTGTGATCTGCTGATGGATAGGCGTTAGTTCTAGGTACTTTCTGGGTAGAATGCTATGGTATTTGTATTGTCTGATGTATACGAAAAGAGTTCTGGCTCCTAACTGTTGTCAAATAATTGTAAAAAAATTTTATCGGCATCTTAACTATGCAAGTGTGATCTGCTGATGGATAGGCGTTAGTTCTAGGTACTTTCTGGGTAGAATGCTATGGTATTTGTATTGTCTGATGTATACGAAATGAGTTCTGGCTCCTAACTGTTGTCAAATAATTGTAAAAAAATTTTATCGGCATCTTAACTATGCAAGTGTGATCTGCTGATGGATAGGCGTTAGTTCTTGGTACTTTTTGGGTAGAATGCTATGGTATTTGTATTATTTGATGTGTTCGAAAAGAGTTCTGGCTCCTAGCCGTTGTCAAATAATTGTAAAAAAATTTTATCGGCATCTTAACTATACAAGTGTGATCTGCTGATGGATAGGCGTTAGTTCTAGGTACTTTCTGGGTAGAATGCTATGGTATTTGTATTGTTTGATGTATACGAAAAGAGTTCTGGCTCCTAACTGTTGTCAAATAATTGTAAAAAAATTTTATCGGCATCTTAACTATGCAAGTGTGATCTGCTGATGGATGGGCGTTAGTTCTAGGTACTTTTTGGGTAGAATGCTATGGTATTTGTATTATTTGATGTTGTCGAAAAGAGTTCTGGCTTCTAGCTGTTGTCAAATAATTGTTAAAAAATTTTATCGGCATCTTAACTCTACAAGTGTGATCTGCTGATGGATAGGCTTTAGTTCTAGGTACTTTCTGGGTAGAATGCTATGGTATTTGTATTGTTTGATGTATACGAAAAGAGTTCTGGGTCCTAGCTGTTGTCAAATAATTGTAAAAAAAATTTATCGGCATCTTAACTATGCAAGTGTGATCTGCTGATGGATAGGCGTTAGTTCTAGGTACTTTCTGGGTAGAATGCTTATTACAATCAGCAGATCACAGTTGCAGAGTCAAAGTGCTGTTTAAAATTGTTTACAAATGGTTGGCAACAGGTAGAAGCCAGAACTCTTTTCGAATACATCAAACAATACAAATACCATAGTATCCGACCCACAAAGTACCTAGAACTAATGCCTATCCATCAGCAGATCACACTTGCATAGTTAAGGTGCTGATAAAAATTGTGAATTATTATTTAAAAATAGCTAAAAGCCAGAACTCTTCTCAAATATATCAAACAATACTGCAACTATAATTTACCACGTAAAAGACACCTGACCTCACACCTATGCACCAGCAGATCACACTTGAATAGTTATGTCGTTGATAAAAGTTGTTTATAATTATTTGGTAACAGTTAGAAGCCAGAACTCTATTCGAATACATCAAACAATACAAATACCACAGTATCCAACCCACAAAGTAACTAGAACTAACGCCTATCCATCAGCAGATCACACTTGCATAGTTAAGGTGCTGATTAAAATTGTTTAGAATTGTTTGGCAACAGTTAGAAGCCAGAACTCTTTTCGAATACATCAAACAATACAAATACCACAGTATCCAACCCACAAAGTACCTAGAACTAACGCCTATCCATCAGCAGATCACACTTGCATAGTCAAGGTGTTGTTTAAAATTGTTTACAATTGTTTGGCAACAGGTAGAAGCCAGAACTCTTTTCGAATACTTCAAACAATACAAATACCACGGTATCCAACCCACAAAGTACCTAGAACTAACTCCTATCCATCAGCAGATCACACTAGCATAGTTAAGGTGCTGATAAAAATTGTGAATTATTATTTAAAAATAGCTAAAAGCCAGAACTCTTCTCAAATATATCAAACAATACTGAAACTATAATTTACCACGTAAAAGATACCTAGACCTCACACCTATGCATCAGCAGATCACACTTAAATAGTCAAGTCACTGATAAAAATTGTTTATAATTGTTTAACAACAGTTAGAAGCCAGAACGCTTTTCGAGTACATTAAAAAATACAAATACCATAGCACCCCACCCAGAAAGAACCTAGAACTGACGCCTATCCATCAGCAGATCACACTTGCACAGTTAAGATGCTGATAAAAATTATTTCCAATTGTTTGGCAACAGTTAGAATCCAGAACTCTTTTCGAATACATCAAACAATACAAATACCACAGTATCCAACCCACAAAGTACCTAGAACTAACGCCTATCCATCAGCAGATCACACTTGCCTAGTTAAAGTGCTGATAAAAATAGTGAATTTTTACTTAAAAATAGCTAAAAGCCAGAACTCTTCTCAAATATATCAAACAATACTGCAACTATAATTTACCAGGTAACAGGAACCTAGACCTCACACCCATGCATCAGCAGATCACACTTGCATAGTTAAGGTTAAATTTTTTTTTTCTATTTCTAAGCTTTTATTTATACTAAAATATTGAATTTAAAAAATCAACAAAAAATGAACGCGGTACCAATAAAAAAAAATCCTATGCTATATCCTAGATAAGATAATAAAGAATATGTGGCATAAATATCATAAAAATCGGTTGATTAGATTTCGAAATATTTTGTCCACCAGTTTGAAGGATCCTACTTTGAAATTTTTTATGCTTTTTTTTCTTTAAATTTATTCATAAAACTATAATGTATTTGTGAATAAAAAATGTATTTTGATACCGATTTTTCCCGAGCGCCAAGTTGTGGTATTTGATATTCCTTTGATATTTGATATTCGTGAGGAGACACGAGATAGGGCTGCAGTGTCAAGCTATATCGAGTCTGGAATCAGCAGGTCTTTATCGATGCTTCGAGGCCCTTATCAGGGAACTATGATCTCCATGCTCCACATTCTCGAAGGACACTTTACCTCATCCCAGTTTTGTCTTCATGAGCTCGTCCTGCCTTCTTCCTAATACGTATGCCAACGTATTCTTTTTCCTTCGATACTTCCTCATCTCTGGCCTTCTGCTCCGCCTTCTTCTCGACCCTGGTCGTTCACATTCCATCGAAACGATCGATCGATCGCAGATATCCGGTGGTGGCTTGTTGGTATCATTAGCGTTAGATCGTGTGACGTAACGAGAGAAAGAGAACGAGACAGTGGGAGAAAGAGAGAGGTAAGTTTCGATCTATGGTGTTCCAAAACCCGTCGTATAGTTACGATCGTGTATCTCGAGGTATTAGCATCGACAGACTTACGTGTATATGTATACAACGAATAGACCCAGAGATCCCGTTAAGCAAAACCTCACCCCGTGACCCTTGCCACGATTTAAAGGACGACAAGAGAATACGTACACTCACCCACACACACACACACACATACACACGTACTAAAAATGTGGAGGGATGACGAAGCCATCTTATCCGGCCGTTTCTGTTGAGACATTTCTTGTAAACTTTTTTCGAACTATTTTACATTTTTAATGATCGTAAACATACACATGAAACATACACCGTTGATTGACCCTAACGGATATTTCGTAGGAAAATATAAACTCGAAGTGTAGTTCAATTTATGCGGACGTCGTAGGATTTTATTAATTATCTGCACATTTGCAATTTATCGACTTCTAAAAGTACAATGTTTAATAAGTTTTCTAAAAAAAATATCATATTAATATTCCAAAAATAACATTCGAAATCTTCTAAATACAAATTTTGATAGACATTCTTGAAATCATTTTCGTAATGAATTCTCCAAAAATAAAATGTTTAATAAATTGTCTGAAAATAAAATGTAAAATAATTATTCTAAAAATAAAATTATCAATACATTTCCTGAAAATAAAATTTGATCTAAACGTTAAATTATTTGTTTAAAAATTCTAAGAATAACTTTTTTTATAAATATTCAAAAAATAAATTTCTCATAATTCTACTATTACTCGTAAATAGTCCTTTTTTTTTCATTTGGTGAGAATTTTCTCATTTTCTGAAATATATATATTTGCGTCATCAACTTCCGGAAACTCTTTGGCCCCGTCCGTTAAGCGCAGACCCTAGACCTCGGAACGTTCATTTACGGCCAGATTCTACAGCTATAGCAACGATGAACGTAAGAAATCATAAATAACAACGTTGGTATTCAATGACCTAGGACGGCAAAACAATGAAATAAGAATAGGAGGGATTTTTAAGAGCCGATAGTACGAATGAATCGTGGAAACGGCACTCGGTAGGTCTTGCTCCAATTGCACACACAACTCCGGCACCATCTGGCCTCACGATATTCTCGCCCTTCGAGAGACATTTCATTCTCATCTTCCGTCACCCATCGACGAGCAACGTTTTCACGCAACATCGACTGCGGCCGCTTTCACGCCCGGACCCTTTTTCCCTTTGGGTCTGTCTCTTCGTCATATCGATCTTGTCGCTCAAACCACTAACGTAATACTCGATCTACCGACGTTGCGTGGAAGAAACGATCGTACGTTTGGTTGAGACAATTGTCGAGCGCAATTGTGGGAAAAATAACTTTGGAAGGGTCTCAAATCTTGGGGCCTAGAAAACAGGTTAATTTTCAATATTTCTCTTGCTATGAGCATATTGAGATGACGAGGTCGAGATTTTACACACAATTTATACATTCTTGCTAAGTTTGAGTCTTTCTTCAAATTGAACAACAATTAAACACGTTAGCTAAAAAAGTATTGAGGAAAAAAAAACATTTGTGCGATGCAAAATTTATCATTGTTTATTGAAGAAAAAAACGGAGCTAAAAATACTCCATGAGTTTTAAATAACATGGAAAAAGCGCTTCAATATTCAACCAGACCTGGCACCAAGTGATTATCACCTTTTCAAGCACTTGCAAAATTTTCTTGATGGTACAAAACTGGCCTCAAGAGAGGCTTGTGAAAATGAGCTGGTCAAGTTTTTTTACCAATAGAGACGAGGATTTCTTCAATCGTGGAATTATGAAATTGCCTTCAAAATGGACAAAAGTTATCGAACAAAACGGCGAATATTTGATCTAAATCGGATAATCCTAATTATGTAAATTTCACCGTCGAAATAAAGCGAAAAAACGCTGAGAACTTTTTACTTCATCTAATATCATTGTTAACTTGCAATAAATCAAAACAATAAAATAACACAACCTTTGTAAAAGGCGAAGATATTAAGATTTTGTGAGAGCGCTCTTAATTCAAAGTTCAAACGCGTCGAATGTTCTAGAACTGTGGTAACTTCCCAAAATTTACTGACCACGTGGCATCCGAGCAGCAATCATTGAAAGTGAAGAAAAAAAAAGTTTTCCTTTAATAATAACTGAAATTCTAAAAATTTAAAGTGACAAGAAAGCTTCCCTTTAATAATAACTGAAGTTATTAAAATTACGAAAATGGCAAGCAAAAGAACAAAAAGTTCAGTTGTCGAGCAAAAAACAACTTTAATCTTTGTTGTTAACTAATGAATGAGCATATGTTCGAACCATAAGATACCCTAAATAAAGATGTTCACTTTCACAACGAAAAAAAAAAAAAAAAAAACGTCTATCGTCTCTGATCCAAAATTGCTTCCGTACGAGCAGGCCGGGTCCCGCGTCTACGCATACCCACCCGCGTGCGCGTATACTTACAGAGCGATTCGCGGCGATTTGCACGGATCGGTTGAGCCCAACGGATCGTGAATCGATAAAAAACGAAGGGTCAGCGCAGCAAGTGGAAACTCGAGACGATCTCCCATGCAAAAGAGACGCTCGGCTTCGTGACGCAAAATATTCAAACTCGTCCCAAGGTTGTCACCGGGGAGGTCTCCCCGCAGGACACTCCGACAACCCACCGCGAATTTTTTGCTTAACCACTTAATGTTTTTTCTCATTTTTTTTTTCTGTCAAATATTGATCCTCCGAGGAAAGAACGCGGCAAGGTGCGAGGGATTTCAAAAAGCTTTTCGTGACTCCGGTAAGGCTTCTAAAGCAATTTACCAAAGGGCTTGGGAACAGAAAACGAGAGTCCGGAAATCTAAAAAAAAATGAATAAGGTATAGACCCGAAAAAGAAAACCAAGAGAGGGAAAGAACCTCGGCAAATATCCGCCACAGACAATTAGCTCTTTTTCTGCGTTTGATCAAGAAAATACTCATTTCTTTCAGCCACTTCACAAAATACGAAAAAAAAAATCTTACGTACGCCTTTTTTGTTTAAGAAAAGGGAGAAACAAAACAAAAGAGATCATGCTCAACTGTGAAGCATGAGAATATGAAAATTGGACAAAAACGAGAGTAGAATATAAAATTCACGTATGACAAATTTTGCGGATGTCACTCGAAGGAGGATGCAGAGGAGGCACGAGGGAGAGACCTTCCGGTCGTGTTAAGGGGATTCGTCTTGCGAGCAAAAGTCCTCTACATTTTGTTCTTCCTCTGTCTATATATATATACATATATATATATAATGGTATATAAGGGAGAATGCGGTGGACCCCACGACAAAACGGCTTGCAAAAATAAATTGAAACGAGAGCCGAGCGACCGTGCCCGGAACGAAACGCTCCTCGTCTAGAATTAAAAATAATTGAAAAAAGTAAACGAAAGGTTAGAGTTGTTAAAAAATGAGATAAAAACTGTAAGCTGAGCTACACGTTGAGCAACGCATACAAATGCACTGCTTAGTGCAACTCGAGCACTGGTGTCTCGGACTTGCGAGCGTGTGTTCTCTCTCTCTATCTCTCTCTCTCTCTCTCTCTCTCTCTCTCTCTCCCCTCTCTCTTTCTCTCGCTCTCCTTCGACAATCTCATCGCTAAGAAAGTGAGAAAAAGCGAGACAGAGAAAATGGGTGTTTGCGCAGCGAGAGGCAAAACAGAATTGAGAAGGACCACGCGTGGCGAAATATAACGAGAAAGGGTTAAGCTACGACATCAATATGGTAGCTCTCGTATTTCCGACCTCATAGCGCAAGTGCAGAGGAAGGATCTCGAATTGCAATTAAAAACTTTAGCGAGCCGAATGAATAATAACATACAACGTCTCCGCACCGCGAGTGGGAGAGGAATCGCGTGGTACTTGGATGATTTATGGACTGTAATTTAATTATTCCTTTAAGGTATTACTGGATGGATTTTAAAAAATCGCTAAAATTCTTGAATATTTGAGGAATCAAAGTTCTTGATAGAATAATAATATAATACATGGATTATTTTAGAATTTTTCACTAAATAATTTCGTAGTTATGGAAGTATGAATTTAACACGGTCGCTTATGGGAAAACAGCTTCTGCAGACGTTAATGGATGCAAAACGAATGGAACTAAATCGCCGGAAATTCCGAAAACTTGTTATTATCAAGATTTAAGATCAAGCGATTGATTATGCTAAGTTTCAAAACAACAGACTGAGTAATTGTCGAGAAATTAATTAAAGTAATGAAGAGTGTCGCTTTTTTTATCGATGAATTGATAGCAACCATTGGAAAATTCAATATATATTGAGTTTTTGGGTAATCTTTTGTAATAATAAGATAATCTGAACGTATTAATTGAATTTAAAAATTGAGAAACTTTATTGTTGGACCGTTGAAACGGATGTACAGTCACTGACAAAACCTCAGTCAAGCACACCCCAATAACGTCTAATTTGTCTTCAATTATTATTAAAAATGGAAAATTAATATTTCTAAGTGTTAATTCATTCTTAAATCAGCTATTTGTAAGGCTAAACATGTACGATACGATCTAGACTTGTAAATCCACGAGTCTCTTATTCTGGACTAATTCTTTGCCCGATGGTCCATCCACTAATACCTTAAGAAAGGTTCGTTTTTGGACTATGCAGTCGTTGCACTAACAACATGGTGTTTTCTTCGTTCGATTTTTTTAAATCAAATTTAAGGATCGGAAATTAGAGGTCTGCTTGGGGTCCAAAATAAAAAACCGATTTTCATATATTTTTTCTAATGAGATGATTGTCATAACGAGATCGTAATTTTACACACAATTGATACATAGTCTTGCCAAGTCTGAGGTTTTTTTTATTGATAAATATCGATAAACAATGAATCATTATTATTTAAACAAAGTGCAATTGTTGCAGCATGGCCAATCGACGTGATGGTTCTGGCAACGAGGCTCATCTGAAATTAAAAAAAAAGACAAAAAACAAGTACTTTAAATAGAAGAATCAAATTTTCGTATGAGCACTTTTTCAAACTATTGAAAAGTAGGAAAATGCCAAGCTTTAGAAAAAAAACAGCCTTAATCGTTTGTTATTTATAAATGAATAAACATATGGAAAAATCATTCAAGGACGATATTATTTCCGACATCTCAACGAGGGATGTTCCATCAAGAAGTGCCCTCGGCATTATTGCTCCCGCAAGGTTTGAGAAATCGAGTCTCAAACGTGATTGCAAAAAACGAAAGAATTTGAAAGAAACAAAAAAAAAAAGATATCCGTATAGAAGAGATAACGCGAACAGCGGGCGAGGAGTGAATGGAGAGGAGAAGAAGAAGAAGAAGAGATGAGAGCCAAGAGAACCGGGTTTGCAGAACCGGAATTTTATACAGTGGCGTAACCCGCACGAATAATACACACCCCGGAATTCAGCTTGGATCCCATCAGCCAAACTCGTTGAAGCAACCGCCTCCATAGACTTCTACTTCCTTGTTGCTGTCTCTCCCTTTATTCGCGCTTAAAGGCTACGAATGTCTCGAACGACAAGAAACATTGAGAAATGTTCGCGGAGGAGACGAAGCGAGAGGGGGGTGAGGGGATTGAAAAATTTATCAATTCGTGACGAGAATGTCCGACAGCGAATCTTTTTAAGGTAGTCCTTCCTGGTAGGCGAACAGACGGAACTGGTATTATATCCATAAATTGCATGGCGCTATACGAAATTATACACGTTGGACCTCGTATAAAGGATACCCTGCTAGGAACTCATAATAAATGACTCGACAGTACGAAGTACTGAAAATTCGTAATTTTTACCAATCATCCGAGAATATGTAATATTTAGGGACACTGATTTTTATGGACGTCGATGTACCAAGTAAAAGTGTAAGTTCCAAGTTTCCACGAGCTCCGCACAATATCTTGAGGGAAAAAACATTGAATCTAGGAATATTGGTGCAGTGCCCAAAATACAGGTAATTTTTCAATATTTTTCTTCTGACGAGAGTATTAGGATGACGACATCAAGATTTTACACACGATTGATACATAGTCTTGCCATGCTTGAGTTTTTTTGCTATTGAAAAATATTCATAAACAATGAAGTTATTATTATTGCATGACCACACGGAGAGAATTAAAAAGTAATTTTTGTCGTGAATTTCACGGTAAAAATTACCGTGATATATTTCAATGCGGTGACAAGTGAGAAAAGCATAATAATTCGTATGCGATAAGTTTTTTTTTAACTCACGTTACAGAAAATTTCAAATACGTAGCTAAAATTTTACTATACAAGAAGGGTAGCGCGCACGATAATTTTTACCGAGAGCACAATACATTTTCCTATAACACTCATTAAATTTTATAAGAAATCTTAAAATAACTGTTATAAAGACGATACTTTTTATAGACATTTTTGAAAGGCATAAAATAATAAAATGCACAGTAAAATTTCGCTGATATTATATATTTTTTAAATTTAAGTTTTGCGTATTTTGTTACACATCAAAATTTACTCGAAAATCTGGTAAAATTTTCTATCTGAAGAAGAAATTTTATTTTATTTTCGTGAAAATCTGTGTTTTACTCAGTAATAATAAGCGAAGTTTCAGGGTTGTCATCTGGTTACCGTTACTGCACGGTAATTTTTAACATTTAATTCTCTCCGTTGAATTTGTGTAGGGGAGTTGTGCTTAAGATGACATAGTCAGATAAAACGACACACCCGCAATATATTTTTAAATATTCGCGTTATACGAGTGACTCTGACGTTCTATGGTCGGCTAATTGGTATCGCTGGTAGCGAAATGTAGTATAGCCGTTAGCGAACGCGAGCTTCTACGTGCCAAATATTTTGACGATTTTGAAATGCAAAAAGAAAACTGACCACGTTATTATCTGGTGCTAGTCGGATAATTTTTTTTCTAATTGAACTAATTTAATCATAATCTAGGGTAATTGGACTTTACAAATACTCCACAACGGATATTGTAACTCCGAAGTTCTTGTCACAACAAATAAATAAAATCTACAATCTGCAATCACTTAGATCAGCGTGTAAGATGGTACACTTTATGTCATCATTACCCTGGCTTATGGCACACCATATTTCATCTTTACTTTTATGGTACACTATATGTCATCTTTACCCAGCTGCGTATAAAATCAGATTTTTTGACTTATCGTTATAGGATTCCTAGCAATTATCAACGAACCTTGACACGTAAGAGCTGGTCGAAAGAGACATGACCATTGGAGCTGTAAAGGAGAATAGAATGATCAAGCTTTTAGCATCCAAACATTTCAACGTACCGCAGGCAACATATTCGTTTTCACTATAATAATATTCCAGTAAATGTTGGTCGCTACGAACCAATCTTTAACACAAAGATGAAGCATAATTCGGTCGACGTGTGGAAGATGACATAAAAATGTCATCATAGACTTCAAGTCGTCTCACACACGTCGACCTACACGTGGTTTTTTATTTTTTCATTTTTTTATTAAGTAACTAATGTCTTGAAACAGCTTCTATGTCATTATTATAACAAACCTTTATGAATATTCGCTTGACTTTAAATTCATACGAAATTTATTTATGAAAATATTTATCGCAAAAGAAAAAGTATGTCAACCAGCGTCAATTGAAATTAAAGATAAAAAAAAATTGTTAGTATAATAATAAAACTTACGTATGGCCAAATTTTTAATTTTATATTCCCATTTCCAAAAATGGCAATCTGTACAAAAAAAAGGTTTGATTTTGGATGAAAAACCAACTCAAAATTGACCGATCGTACAGTACAAGATTGGGTACAACGCGAAAATCGATTCGAGACGTTTAATATATTAAATCCAGGGTCGCGGCGATGCCGTGGTAAAGAAAAGTCAAGAGGGCGAGAGGAACAATGATTCGATGGGAATAAACTTGGTATAAAAAGACGGTACGCAGAAAAATGCAGGAGGGAGAGAGAGAAAAAGCGAGAGAGCCGGTTGGTGGCGTCGCGTCTCGGTCACGGCCAGAAGTAGCGGTGACCTTGACAAGGTCATTCGTAAGTCCCAACGCAGCCCTTTCTCGTACCCAGGGCCCATGAATCCTCCGGAACGTTGATCGGGCCCTTATTATTATAAAACCATTGGTTCGGATCTCCGCCCCCCCCCCCCCTCCACCCCCACCCTCGCGCAAGGGAGACACCGAACACTCGACAGCTCATTCAGCCGACCTTGTTCAACAGGACCATCGCCCCGGCTCTCTCCCTCTCTCATCCCTTTCTTCCTGTCGCGCTTCACGCGGTACATCTCTTCTTTTTCCTGCATCATCCTTTTTCCGCTTTTAAAAAGCCTTGCAAAAAGTCCATCTTTCACACTCCAATAGATCCACTCCGCACGAGAAGTTGACTCGGGGGGGGGGGGGGGGGGTGGCGTTGATTTGAGAAGAAAAAATAACGAGGACACAAATGAAAGCGAAAGATGAAAAGTGCAAGGTAAAGTGTCGAGGTAAACGCTCGAACAATGTCAGCCATGATGGAAGCGAAGTTAAGGTTTCGGTCCTATCAGTGAAGATCATCTTATTGAATCTTAAGATACGGTCATTGATCACGATGGCCATTTTGAAATGACTTAAAGATTGGACGAAAGGATCAGTGATACGGTCTTTACAAAGAGCTTTAAGGGGGGACCCCACTGTGACGGTCAGAAAAATAAGCTTCTTGCATGAATTTTGTTAATTCACTTAATGATTTTTTTTTCGTGCTCAATTGAAGATATGTCATTCCACATACATTAAAGCAGAATCAAGTAAATTTTTATTGAAAACAAAAAACAATTGTTGAAATACAATAAATAGCAGCGTGAACGCTTATCGGGAATTTCCCTTTTCCTGGTGAAATTGAAATCTCTGATTCGATTCGTCTGAAACAAAAAAAAAATTGCCCTCAATCAGCATTAATTTTGCTATTCTTAAGCAAAATTAACAACCAACGTTCTTGATTTCGTTTATTTTTCGAAATATGGTCACGTTTCGAAATAAAAAGTATTATTTTCACCTGAAATTCATTCAAGATGCTTTAAGAAATAGTTATTTTCAAAAAAAAAAAAAAAACGGCTACGCGTAACGATAGCTATTACAATTACAAAAAATTTCGTGAAAAAATTTTTACATATCCGACTATTATGAGAGAAAAACGCTCTATGAAATGAAATGCGGCCGGCAAGGGCTTGGTCGCATTTAAAGTTTCACAAACGAAAAACTCAAAGTCAAATGTGTTTAATCAGATGATAAAGTGTCTTACCGATTGATCAGCGATTCCAGCACCATACAGCAATCCTTCCTCTTCCTCATGCAACTCATTTGAAGCTTGCATTCCCTCTTTACGAACTTTTCCAGCTTCTTTTGTCTCTAATAAACGTTTTTCTATTTTGCCGAGCCACGCGCATCTGATCCATTTGCTCGGCAAATCCGTAGCTCTGCCTACCAACTACGATTTGTACTTCGGTCATAACCGTGAGTAGGGCTAAATTTCCTTCATTGAATAAAATAGTAGCAAGAAATGCCGCTACCTCGATTATTGTGTACCCAGAATGGAGATGTTTTGGAGCTAATCGCCAAACGGTCGAGTTTGGTATTGTTCGGGTTATGAAAACCTAAATTTGGGTTATGAAAACCCAAACAAACTACCTAACTGAGCGCTCGTGGATACCTGAGCGCACTTGGGAGTCGAGCGGAGAGTCTTCATCATTTATATACATACCGTTAGAAAGAATCCGAATATCGTTTTGAAATTTTCAAGGTGTATTCTTAAGATATTTTGTTAACGATTTATGGAATCATAAAAATAAAATTTTTTGAAGCATCTAAAGTGGTTGCCGGCTTTAAGGTAGTAGTCTCGCCATGGCATTTTTATATCGATTTTTTTTATTTTGAGGACTCATTCAGGACACTATTAAATGATTATCTGCAAAAGTTCAAAAGGATTCACCGTTCCGTTTTCGAGATATTGGCAATCAAAGTTTTCATGATTTTACACATGTTCTTATGGGGAGCAGTGGAAAATTTCACATTTCGAGGAATAACTTCGAAACTTTTCTACAGATTTTTAAAAATTAATTCTCAATGACAGAAGAACATATGAGAAAGTAGGTAAAAACAAAATCATCAAATTTATCCGTCTAGTTCTCGAGATATAGCGATTTGAATGAAGCAATGTCTAGCGACGCTAGCGCCACGAAGCGAGTGGAGCAGACAAGAACTGGATTACAGTAGTGTGTGCATATCCGTATACGCAGAGTATCTACGTATTAGTAGCCGGAATGGATAGTCTGATACAAAAGTGAGGGTTAGGTTAACATTATATCAGGCGTTTTAATCCTTACTTTATAAGTTTTTACACCCTGATAAGATGTACAACCTACATTATAAGAATATTCGGCAATATTTCGAAGCTTTCATCCATTGAGCGGAGCATAAACTTTTAAACGTGACTGTGGCGAGACTACCATCTTAAGTAAACGCGTTCTCTTCCTCGTTGACGCGTGATCGTTTTCTTTCCACTTCCCGAGCTCTCACCTTGTTCCGCTGCTACCGGGGCTAAAGAGACGGCGTGCTCTCTCCGGTACTATCGGTGTGACAAGAAATCTACATGCAGTGGACAAAAGAATATCAGAAAGAGCGCGAGTGGTCTTTGCTGGCTATAACCGCAAAGATATACACTCAAGAAGACCGGGTCATTGGTTGTCCGGTCAGCTTCGGTATGAACGACCGAGGCGACACATCCCGCTGAACGGCCGCGTCCCGAACCAAAAACTCACCTCTAGATCTTTGGGACCGCAGGATCTCCAAAGAGCCGCCCGTAACGCGCTCACGCAATACGTGATTTTCTTCTCTCCCCCTCTCCCTCGCCCCTCCCCGCCGCGCCGTTCTGCCATGTCGTAAACCACCATCTCCCTTTTTTTTCTTCATCTTCGCCAAAGTCCGCCATTCCGTGACGTGCCGCACGGCCTTGTCGGTCATTCATTCTTCCCAAACTCAATGTAATTTCGTGACACGCCTCGCACAGTACACTTAATACATGTAATTACGTGGTTGGGTGAGCCCCGAAAGGAGAAATTTATTTTTGTCTCCCGCTCTTTCAGAAGCAAGACGAGCAACGAAGGTCACACGACGACCTTGGATACAGGAGGAGGTGGAAGCAGCGGAGGGGGATTTGGGAAATGGTTGAGAGATCACTTGGGTGGAGGTTCGCGGAGCCATCAAGACACTGCTACATCCGCACAATCAAAAAATCGTCCCAGCAACTCTTCCTACGAACCAAACTTTCCTTCATGCGACAAAAGTCTCATAAGGACAACTCATACAGCGCAAAATCTTTACTGCAGCCTGCCAAGGGAACAAAATCGCAGGCACTTTCGCAGCTCGGTCGGTAAATCCTGTCACGAAAAGGTGCGCGATCGTGCCAGATGTTACGGCGGCACTCTTGTCCTCGCCGGGCCATCCAATAATCGTGAAAGATCAGCAAAGAACGAACTACCGGGCATAACAAGGGGTGGTCCTATCTACGGTAGCGAAGGCAAAAGTTCGAGAAGACGGGAACGCGAGAAACGCAGACATTCGATGAACGAGACGAAGACGATCTCTAGACAACGGCGGAACGGGTAAGTGCACGTTGAATTTCAACTTCGGTAGGAACGACACTTTCGTGTTAACTTTCGAGTTTGTTAAAACTCATGTATATGGTAGAACGTTAAAAACTGTTGGATTAGTATTTTTAAAGTAAAACTTTTTTTATACCCGTTTTTCGTTCGGTTACGCATGTTGAGCGACACACGTCACTTCCGATCGAAGTTCGATTAAGCATGTCGAATCTTTCACTTTCAATGGCGGCTGCTCGTACGTCACGTGATCGGTACCTATATTTCAAGAAGTTACCACAGAAAATTCTAATTCTACGCTCTTAAGGGGTTACGTGGGTTTCGAAGCCAAAAAAAGGCATATTTTCTCTATTTTTTTTTAAATATAATATATGAAAAATTTTATTCAAAATGTTAAGCACATAAAAGAGCAACATTTCAACAATATTTAAAAAAAATTTCATCCAAAAATTTGGGACATTCAGCCGGTGGGACCTGGTTTCAGAAGACCCCTCAAAAAAAAAGTGTCCTCGTAGTGGTCAGGATAACTCATGATAGCTTTATCTGAAATTAAAAAACCGAATTTTTTCTGTTAGTAGATAAGTCTAGCTCGTGATTGAACGAAGGATTTTTTAAAAAATTGAAATTTGAATTTTCGGCAGAGTTGTATGCAAAATAATTCAATTTTTGGTACAATTTACACTACGTATAGCTTTGTAAAATTAGCTGTAATCGAAAATTAAACCTTCGTTCAATCACTAGTCAATGCTATTTTGAAGAAGTATGCAAATTTTCAATCAGATCGGTGCATTAGTTTTTGAGAAATCGTGTGCACCGACTTCAAAAATAGTGTTTTGAGAAAAACTAAGCTTTTACTCCGATTGACTTAAAACTTTCGGAGAATATTCTAGACATATTGTACTATTAGATAAAATTTTTTTTTTAAAAATGAATTATTTGAAATTTTCAAACCCACGTAACCTCTTAAACTTTGAATTAAAGAGCGCTCTCGCAAAATCTTGATATTTGCGCATTTAGGAAGGTTGTATTTATTGTTTTGGTTTGTTGCAAGTTAATAATAATATATTAAGGAATTAAAGAACAAGTCTTCGTTTTAAATGAAATAAAATGCAATTATACATAGTATAGTATAAATACAATTATTTAATTTGTAGTCCTGTTTGTCCATAGCATTCTGTTTATTTAATTCACTGCAATTATAAATAATAAATAAGACATTTATCAAATCAATTACAAATACTAAATACTTTTGGTAAATACATTTTAATATCTTTTTAATTAGTATAAACACAAAATTATTTAAATTTTCGTTTTTTGGTGGACTGCCTGTGGGTCAAACTGCAAAATCAGCTCTCAAAATTGTTTTTCCGCCAATAAAACAAAAATACGCAACTAATAGTTTTTGATGCTCTACCATATACACGAGTTTCAAGAAAATCGAAGGCGAACATGAAAGTGATGTTCCTTGTCAGTGGGGTAACTTTATCGCAAAGACCCAATAGCTTCCATTGGAGGCGTCCAAATCCCAAAGAAGCAAACATATCGAACAACCTAACCCTAACACGCCTTTATTTCGTATTGACACGCTTCCAACGCAAAATCATTTTCATTGTTGCTTCGCTTAACGAATGTGCTGCAACAATGAATTGTAATAGACTCGTTCGTAGCTGACAAAGCAACTGCAGCGATCAAAAAGACGTCCCGGTGGCTACGGAACGAGGAATCCCGATGCGAAAGAAAAGGAATTCGTACGAGGATCATTTTTAACGAGTCCCTACCGTCCTCCCGTCCATTTATGGTAAAGCATCTTTGTGGAAGAAGAAAAAAAAGGTGGATATCTCGTTTTGAGATTCCAGTTTTCCTTTTATCTCGTGGATTTTCTTACTTTGTCTATATCTGGGAACTTCGAGAACCGGCGGATCTCAGTGTATTGCTTGTGAGGAGGGGTCCTCCCGGAACCCTCTCTCTGGTATCCGTATACACGGTAAACTACCTACTGCGAAGCAACATAGCTGCGAAGAGTGCAAAAGAGAGTGAGAGAGAGAGAGAGAGAGAGAGAGAGAGAGAGAGGAGAGAGAGGCAAAGCGTCGAGGAAGGTTTTAATCCTGCGGAAGGAGTCGCCCGCAGAAAATACTTGGCTCGTACCTGTTGCACGTGAGCGTGTGCGGATCGGTGAACGCTTCGGAGTCTTCGGGTATATAAGCAGCCGCGTTGCTCCAGAGGGGTCCTTATGCCGGTTGTAAGTGTCCACGTCTGGTATGCGGCCGGTGTGTACAACCGGGATATATGGGCGTCCCTACCGTTCTTCGCTTCTCTATCTTCTTCCCTCCCGTTCCACCCCATCTCCTCTGTCCACCGTTTTTTTTTTTATCCTTTTCCATTTCAGCGGGAGCATGCTCACTTTCGCCTTGCAACTCGACTTCCGTCTCGAAAGGATCGCCACGTAGTGCACGTGTATCCTACCGAGGGAATCCCTTGGCATTGTTGTAACTTGCAACATGCTCCCTCGAGAACGACATTGCCCTCCAATGAGGTAACGCGGGTTAGGTCTTCGGGGTTTTGTTCGTTTGTCAGCGAAAAAAAAAAGCCAATTCGATGCCAAAAAATTGCCACCGTTGATCAGGAATCCATGAAGTCCGTTGATGTATTGAAAGGAGTCTCAGTCTTTCCTCGTCTGGAAGTTGGATCTCGTGGATACAGAATAGTGGGCATCACGAACATCGACTTTTTTCCAACCATCCTTGCTCGTCCTCTCAATACTTCTCTTTTCTTTCTTATTTATTTTATTTCTTCTCGCGTGGCTTCTCTCCTCTCTTGCCTTGTATGTGATGCAACGCGCTTACACTGGACGATCATTGGAAATGTTCGCCGCGTGTGTGACGTGTAAAGAGACGGTGAAGAGAAGGAACGTGAGAGTGAGAAAGATAGAAAGAGGGAGAGAGAGAGAGGAACAAACGAAGGCGGCGAAACGCAGACGTTCGGACACGTGAGCAAAGAGATCAAGAGAGGGCCTCTTCTTGCAGGGCCAATCTCCGACGCCCCTTTTCCTCTTAACATCGACACTTCCACACCTGAAAGCCCCGTGAGGGTACCATTGCCTCGGTCCATCCTTTTTCCGTCTCTCTCTCTCTCTCTTTCTCTCTCGCAATCTCCCCACCTTCGAACTTTCCCCTAGGGCCTCGACATATCGAGCTAAATATAGCTAACCAAGAGATATAAATAGAAGTTACCCCTGTGCCGAGGGCTTGGTCAGGACGTTGTGGCAAAGGGTCAGCCATCATCCGATGAGCTCAACCTTCATCATCGCCAGTACTCCTCTTCTTCTTATCTGCCACGTCTTCATTTCTATCCCGAGGTTCTTCGAATCTATCCACTTCCAATCCTTATTTTCTTCCAACATTTTTCCATTCCGTCCAAGGCTTAGGGCGATTCCTGCGCGCCTCGTTATTTCCAGACGTATCGCGCGCTCGTTATTATTGGTACGACGGAGGTGCACTACGATAAATAACTGGCTAAAGGGCTAAAGCCCCTTGACGCAATTTCGGTGCATTCCTAATTAAAATTAAATAGCATTGAGGAGCTCTGGAAAACTGGAAATAAGACTTGATCAGAAATTAACGACAGGTTCAACGTGACTCGATGAATTTTGAGCAAACATCAAACGTGATATTCGGCGATCCGAGACAAGAATGATATCACAGCTTTTTTTTTGCACCGTTAATCGCAACCTCGGCTCAGCAACGTCCTTAATTAATGAGAATGAGGCAAACGCGAGCAGAGAGTGAGAGCACGAAGTAATAAGAGAGAGAGAGAGAGAGAGAGAGAGAGAGAGAGAGAGAGAGAGAGAGAGAGAGCTAAGAACTGGTAGTATCAGGGGGATTAATGATACTGACATCCCACTCGTGCTGACGAGAGAGGACTCGACTGCCCCGTGTTCTTGCTGGTGCTGCTGCTGCTGCTGCTGTAAGATGCATGCGGCTCGTACACTCCAGGCCGCAGTTGGTACAGTTGATGCTGCTTGGGAAGTGGAGAAAATGCCGAAGAAGGAGAGTAAGAGGAGATGCGAAGACCGTGTGTTTGCCCGCCGCCCGGGCACCAGGACGTTGACCTACCGAGAGGGGAAGGGGCTTTCGTTAAGCGTCCTTGAGGGGTACAAACATGGCGGGCTTTATGCAATAACGTCTCGCAACCACGACAATGTATCCTTCATTGTAATGTAATGTATCCTTCATTTAACGCCGAAGTTAAACACCGAGTAAATGGAAAATTTCACATTTGGTTCCGGTTTGATGCGAGCCCTTCCGCGCCTTGCATTACTTTGACGTGCAACTTGCCTCTAGTAACGATTCAAAAGGTATCACGTATATACCGGAACCTTCCGCATAGGCTCCATTTTTCCGGAAACTGGATGCAAAGTGTCTCTGGACATGGTCAACCGGCAAATCAGACTAACAAGACGTTTATGGAGCCTTTCGTCCAGCTCCAACTCCCACAATGTGAGAGTAAGAACAGAAATTGGCGACAATAACAAAGCTGAAGCGGAAGATGACTACGGAAAGATAGGGTAGGGAGGGCCATGTTGAGCTGTCGGGTGAGTTGGGCAATAGAAATATCTGGAAAACTAAGCACCGCAAGCGGGTGCATCAAATGGCGGAAAGAGAGGTTATGGGGGAGGGAAACACATCGGGCCATCGGCCGTTGCCATGCGGCGCACGTGACGGTAACATGGGACGTTTCATTATTTTTTCACCCAAAAGTAAAAAAAAAACGTGATTGAAAGATTTTCTTCTACCATTGTATGAGAAAAAATATTTCAAAGTTCATTGCAATGAATGCAAATGTTTCAAAACTTAACTACTTAACAAGCATCTGTTGGTCTATTAATGCAATTCTTACTTTCCCCAACTTACCTCATACTCGTGCTCAACTTACCCCACTATCGGGGCAGGTTGAGCAAATATGGCCTTAATCATTTGCGAGCGATTATCTGTGAAACAATAAGGATAACAGAAATTTCGTCTACAGACGTTTTTTTCTCCAGATAAATTTCCTATTGACCAAAGTACGTTTCATTTTTATACGGCAGACTGTTAAGGAATTACAGGGCGATAATGCCAAACTTGCTCAACATGGCCCTCCCTACCCTACACGCGCAGAAGACAAGAAGTGGGCGTCCGGGAAGATCAAGACGAAGATTCGAGAAGAGAAGAGCTTGGAGGACAGTCAACGAAGAATCTCGCGAGAAGTGAAAAAGACGGGGAGGGGGGGGGGGGGGAGGGCACGAAGTCAAAGCCGTGGGTGAAGATGTCACCAACAAATGTATAACCGCCATTGGGAAACAGGCTTTTTCGTGATCCCCAAGTACACCATACGCGTGCTCGTCCTCGCTTCTTGTCCTTGAAGCGAGGCTTCCGACATCGTAGTTGTACGTACCTACAAGCGAATGTTACCAGGAAAGCTTTCTCCATGTGGAGCAGTCCTCGCACACGATAAAAGCAGATCGATGTAAGGCTGAGAAATGGTCACTTTGCATGTGTGTGGAGATTTGAGCTCGGTATATGGAGTAGTAAGACGCGCGTGGAGCCGCGAAGAGACCACGCGATCCTTCGCTCTGGTGGTGCAGCGATTCAACGAGCAGGGATCCTTGAACCTACAGGAATGCAGCGGTTGCGGCCCACGCTACGGCCACAACTCTCCGGGCGTGCGCTTCTCTCCTCCTCTTCTCGTATGCCTTTTCTTGTTTTTTTTTTTGCTTTTTTTCCCTCATCGTATATCCGCGCATGCTGCAACGTGTACGTGCATACCCTACTGGTCGTTTCATCCCGCGACCTAATCCCCCGTAGGCCGCGAGAAAGCGACTGCATATACATTAGCCAATGCCCAGGATAACTTGCTACGTGAGCGCAGAGCGACGCGAGGCAGCCCGGAACGACACTGGTTTTACACTTTCAACCAATTCTAAATCGCATTCGGGGATTCTGATCGCGAAAGACCCGGGGAAACCTTTCTGTAGAAAAGTGCTCTAATTGTGGCTCATCAATGGCGTGGATAGATCATTGATGACTTTGATAAGTAATTTATGGTGTTGCTAGCTCATTGATGACGTTAAGGCCACACACCGCCTTGACGTTCGGACAAATATATATAAAAAGAATTTTTTTTTACTCGACTATTGAATATATGAAAACATTTTTTTCACAATTATAGTTTTATGGACAAATTGAAAAAGAAAAAGAATAAAAATAAATTTTTCATCGCGGAGATACAAGTCTTCTGGTAGAAAACTCTTTTGAAAATCCTTGCCAATTGTGAAATTTTTTTCGCTGTCAGGCATTGTCTGAAAAATTGAAAAAAATAATTATCTTATAAAGAACGGTACTAACTAAAGTGTAGCATAGGGAACAAATTAGAATTTTTTTTGTAGAACTGACAGCTGTTTAAAAAAAAACTCTGATTTTTACCAAAATTTTGAGTTTTAAAAATGAATAAAAAAATGAACGCGTCATCCAATCGGGAAAATCCTATGCTACATCCTAAATAATATTATAAAGAATATGTGGTATAAATTTCATCAAAATCGGTTAAGTAGATCTCGAGATATTTTGTCCACCAGTTTGAAACGCGGATCGTACTTAACTACTTGTATCAGAGCCATTTATTTATTTTTATAAAATTTGTTCATTAAACTATAATGTATTTGTACAAAATAAAAATTATTTTATATATTTAATAGTCGCATACAAATTGTTCCTTATTTTTATACTTATTTTTCTGAGCGCCGAGGGGGTTAAGCCCTCAATAGCTCTTTAATGAAGTTGATAGCTCGCTTATGACGTTGATAGTTCATTGATGACATTGATAGGTGATCAGTAGCATTTCCCAGACTCATTCCTGTTCTTTTTCCGACTAAGGCTTGGCTCCCGTAATCGTATTGATGTGACTAAGATCATACCGGGTTATCGTCCAGGAAATCTAGCATATGGAATGGACCACGATTGATTGCACTTCCGTATCACATATGGTACTGTGACCATCATTCTTCGGTTTCCCTGGGCCATTTCTCCCATACGTGTATCACGCTGTACGATTACATTTTCAAGAAAGAAACAAAACAGAATGTCTTTCGTATCCGTTCTGGACGCATTTCAGCTCATTGGATCTTTGGTTGTTTTGTTCGTTGTTCCTCTTCCTTCAAACCTCTCTTTCTTCGTGCGTAATTCCGACTTATCGTTTCTCCACTCAAACGATCAATACTTGGACGCTATCAATGTCGAATTTGGAGCTAAGAGCGTCGAACGATGAATCGGAAGGTGACGCCAGTGATGATGGCGTTGGGGAGTTATCGTCGATTTGGAAATTCGAGAAAAATCAAACAAAGGCCTGGTCCACTGAATTGCCCGATGAAGACTCGGATCTAAGACTGGATGAACGGATGATCGCGGCGACTTCCCGAGACATGGCCGAAATTAAAATAGATGACGTTTATACGCAATCTTACGACATAGTTTTGGAAGCATCAGAAGAAGAAAGTGACATTGATGAGATCTCGAATATCGAATCTCGAGAGACTTACGACCAGGAAGTGCGAGCAGACGTCAGACGAAGGTTTTACGATCGCGAGGAATATGGAGAGGATGAAAAGGAAGAAGGGGAAGAAGGTGATGATGAAGAACAGATATATTCCACAGAGTCAAGCTCGAGTGTGCGAGAAGAAAAGTCCGACGATGTCATCGGAGACACCGAGCCACCGGAATCCGACGATGTCAGTCTGCTTGCAGACATCCCCTTAGAGGTTCGCGTAAACCTCGTTGTTCCCGTCGAACTGAAATTACTCGTAACATCATTGATCCCTTAAAATAAATTGATCATTCGGCACTGATCTGATATCAAAATAAAACGTAATATCACGAAGCAGCGTAGTTGGTTTATCATTATTTTTTCGAAACACATTCAGTCAAATGAAAAGCAAGAAAGTGTCTTCGCAGCTGACTATTTTTGCTCGATAGATTCTCCGCGACCGAAGCGCTCTGATCGAAAAGTTGCATCAATTGAAAAACGACGAGAAATGTCTCAAGGAGAGAAGTCACTACCTCCAGTTTTCAGTAGCTAGGGTAATGACCAAGGTCAGAATCTTTCACTATCCATTTAGGGCAAACATTCAACTACTTCGAATGCCTAGGAATCTAATGTTTTTTTCGGCATCTCTGGCCTGCATCTTCCAAAATGGATAGCACAGAAGCACGAGACGATGACACCAGAAGACGAGACCTTGACAGGGCTGGACGCGGAGAAACGTTACCTAGAAAAATTGATTTCGCATAAAACAATGATCGAGGAGATCGAGGCACGTCACGCTGTTATCAACGATGAGCTCGAAATCCTTCAGGGCCATCTCGGAGCCTTCCTCAAGCAAGATTCCCTAACCTTTGGTGAACTTTTGGCCCGAGAAAGGGAGATTGGATTGGGCCTGATCTTCGAGAAGTCCGGTCGTTCGATCAGCCTAAAAGCAATCGAGGCAGCGCTCCGTCGCAAAGTAAGTTAGTGATTCTAACCACAAAAAACCTCAATCTGATGATTCTTACCCAAGATTTGCGCCTGGAAAAAAATACAATCGACTGCAAACGCAAACAGGTTTTGCGTCGAGATTCGCTGAACCGTGATCGTTTCAAGTACATCTTAAATCGTCACTGCTACGAGGATATTAAGAGAAAACTACGCCTCGCCGAGAATTTAGGCGAAGGGATGAGCGTGACGGACTACGAGTTTTTGCGCCTGGAGAACAACAGCTTGAAGGACAAACTGGAGGAGCGTGACAAGAGCCTGGAGAAACTTTCCAATAAGTAAAACCAAAATTTTCGCAATCGAAAACTTTCGTAAGACTTAATCGAACGGGAAACCCGTGCGGAAATTGAGTTCTGGCTTTGATCGGGGCCATCTTAATTTTCCTTAAATTTATTAAGGCCCTAGTTTGGAGGCCTCACATGGACCATCAGTGACCGGTAACACTTTGCTACCGAGGGCCATTGAAGGAAAAATAACCAGGGTCCTTAAAATTGCCTCAACGGTGCCTGATAAAAATTATTCCAGCCATATGCGTTCATGCGTGTGTGTGGTGAAAAAGAATTGTGTTATTTCAATACATTTGAGGCTTAGAATTCTGTCGCATATTTTGACACGTTTGATCCCGCGTTGTTCCAATGAACGCACTGCATGCGCATTGGTTCAAGGCATCACAGCTCGTCTACTAAACGCATAGTTTACTTATTATATTTAATCGATCTCGATAATTATTATGCCAGAAATTCTTTAGTCAAGCAATTTATACTGATTTGCCCCTATAATAGCAAAGTCTAGTAATATTGCGGAAATCGCTACTAGGGAATCTACAACTACACCCCTTAAGTCGGGCAACCACTTTAGGCGACCGAACATTAGATGATTTTTTGGATCTTTTTTATTGTGAAAAAAAAACGGAAATTTCCGCAACTCTGACAATAATTTATTCATATTTTCATACATCTCTGGTATTTTTTTCAAGTTGTTTTATGTATTAATTAAGGTGTAATCCCCTGTGTCCCTTGGCGTGTCCTCATCATCGTTGTCGATTTGCAGGAACTGTGCAGCTCGCAATTCGCATCTAAAATAGTCCATCAAATCTTTATACATTCTTGAGATGTTTTTTAAGAACATGAACCTAAATTTTGAAAAAAAAAATCGAGAATTGAATGTTGAAACGTATTGGAAAAGAAATGATCGATTTTTAGCATTTTTTCCCGACATTTTACAATAATAAATATGTTTTAAACAATCTAATCTTTCCAACTTTAGGTTTATGTTTTAATAAATTATATTATGTAAACGTGTTCCAAATTTGAAGATGATCCATCAATTAGTTTTTGAGTTATAATTCCCGCAAATTGAAAAAATATCGTTTCGAGAAATACACGTTTAAAGTTTCACAAACGAAAAACTCAAAGTCAAATGTGTTTAATCAAATGATAGAGTGTCTTACCGATTAATCAGCGATTCCAGCACCATACAGCAGTCCTTCCTCTTCCTCATGCAACTCACTTGAAGCCTGCATTTCCTCTTTACGAGCTTTTTGAGCTTCTTTCGTCTCTAATAAACTTTTTCTATTTTGCCGAGCCACGCGCATCTGATCCATTTGCTTGGCATATCCGTAGCTCTGCCTGCCACCTACGATTTGTAGTTCATTCATAACCATGAGTAGGGCTGAATTTCCTTTATTGAATAAAATAGCAGCAAGAAATGGCGCTACCTCGATTATTTTGTACCCAGAATGGAGATGTTTTGGAGCTAATCGCCACACGGTCGGGTTTGGGTTCGTTTGAGTTATGCAAACCCAAACAAACCCAACCAAACTACCTAACTGAGCGCTCCTGGATACCTGAGCGCGCTTGGGAGTCGAACGGAGAGTCTTTATCATTTAAATACATACCGTTAGAAGGAATCCGAATATCGTTTTGAAGTTTTCAGGGTGTATTCGTAAAATATTTTGCTAACGATTTATGAAATTAAAATAAAAATGATTTTTGAAGCATCTAAAGTCCTTAACTTCGTTTCCGTACTTAGATTATAGTTTTAGTCAACCTATCTACCCTACCATTCCCTAATAAGAGGCCCGGTCTGGCTCTTTTACGTAAAACCCTACAATGGAATCCACAAATAATCCCTTCAAGGCCCCGAAATGTATTAGGTATGCCCTGCCAATTTTCCGCACGGGTGAGGAGACAAAACGTAAAACGTGTCTTCTTTGTGAACGAATAATCATTGGTAATCACGCAGTATCGAGAGTTGCGTGAACGCGCTCGCTCATTACAAGGAGAAAAAGGTTGAAAGTGTAGCTCGTATTTATCACGAGAGGGAATGTCTCGAGATCGTTGGCGCGGAAGCTCGCAGTGCTCGGAAAGCTTCGAACGTAGTGCACGAGCTTCTACGAAGCATTCGAAACGATTACGCCGACAAGAAGCGTCAAGCCGGTATGCTGTTAGCTATGTGAGAGAGCCACGGCAAATCCATTACTCCTCTTCGCGGAATCGCGCCCATCTCTTCGTATCGAGTTTTAAAGCGATTTTACGAATTAAAATTCGTAGCCCCGTGCTACGAGAGATGGAGAAGACGATGAGGACACTCGACGAGCTGAGAAACGAGATAGAGATTCTGCATGAGGAATCCGATCTGCCGACATCGAGAATATAAGAAGCCCGGACGAACGATGAAAATCGTAAGACCGTGACGGGAATGACTAGGGTCAAAAGCGGGACACCGCGCGAGACTTGAACGTTGTTGATCGATAATCGACTGTGGATGAACCGCAGTTTTTTTTATCTACTCTTTCTTTTTCTTTTTACTTATTTTCGCCATCGCAGAAATCGTACGGACAGAAAGATGAAATTATATTCTCGTGATTTAATCGAGTTATGTGCGTGTGAGTTGATGTGTGTAGGCAGGCTATTTGCTGCAAGGCAATAATCGTTCGCAATAATCGTCGTAAGTCTCTGGTGAGCCCTGGTGCCCAATGAACCTCTCAGCGCATAAGGTGCTCATTATTGTTATTGACTATTTATAATAATCTGCCGAGAATTATCATAATTATAATAACTTTCGTGCAGCGTGTACTACAATAATGATAAATCTAATAATAATAATAAAATAATAATGAATAATAATAAAACGACACTGTTGGTTGGATGATTGGGGATTCGGCTCCGGCGATACTCCGAGTTAAGTCGCGTTGTGCATGACCGATACTCGGAGCGGTGACCGCTTAGCCGTGCAATAGCTGGCGCATCAACCAGTGAGCGAAAGGCCAATGCTTCTGAGACCTTGGTATAGATACTTGAGTAAAAACGTACGCGCACCAGATAATCGAAAGGATATGGGACCGTCTATACCGATATGGGTATTCCACAGTTCACCCGTACCCCCGGAAAATGCGGTATTGTGTAGCTTAAGACCATGTGTCACACCGACTGAGCAGCTGTGAGTACGAGAGAGATAACTGATTTGCAGATTCCCAGTGTTCTCAGAGACGGCCGATATTTCGGAAAAAAAAAACAAGAGAAACACCTTCCTCTCTATTGAACGACGAGCCAATGTCTCTCTCTCTCTTCGTTGGCCCGGGATGTTATTCGTTTAGGAAAAAACTCGGCCGTACGATTTTTACCGACCGGACGTGTGAACCACGACCTTCAAAAGTTTCGACACTAAAATCTAAATGCTTGTAGACGGTTGAAATTTATATAACCGAGATATTAATTGAAGATTCATTAATTGTCCAAAAATCCATCAGTTTAACAACCTAGTTTCGGAGATTTTTTAAGTTCAAGTTGAACATTTATCCATTTGGTCAGCCAATATCGTCAGCTTGCAACATATTTATATTTAATTGAAAAAGTGATAACTATACATATCATATTCCAGCTTGGAAATATTTCTTTAACAATATTACGAGTTGGTAATTGTCCAATAATAATTTATTTTTCCATGAAATTTTATTCGCAAGAACTTGGCAACCTGCCGAAAACTCATTGTATTTTCATCCCTACTCTTGCAGCCAAGGAACGTTGTCGAAACTCCTTAAGACAGCTGTGGACGCAACGGAAGTTAGGGTAGATTAGCAAAGTGCGGTTAAGGATTGATAGGAGAGGGTTTAATTGTCAACGGGTAATACGTAGAAACCCTCAAGGGTATACGTTGAAGCTCAGGTAAAAAAAATAATAATCTAATCTAAATAATAAATTTACTATAATAAATATCTATAATAATACCATGATAATAAATAATAATTAAAATAAATAAATCTATATATAAACTATAATAATGAATAATAACAAAAATAAATAAATCCACTATTTCATCCAGCGACTGATATAATTCGATTCTCATTATTTCAATAGGCACACGAGCAGGGCCATGTTTGTACCTAGAGAAAAATCAAGATCTTCGTTTTACATCTACGTGCGTGAATGCGTTTATGATGGACGATGTGCACGCGTTTGCGTTAACTTTTCCAATCTATCCAGTTGAGTATAACAAAGCTATTGCGTGGGTGACAGTTGGACATCACCGAAGAGATAGAGAGTTGTATTATGATCGCTGGACTGGCGCGTGAAGAACTCGATTATTCCCTCATACGTCTTGACAGTGAGGATATATATTAACGCCGCTATGCGGAGATAACTCTCGGCACATATACACACACGTGTGCGTGTGTGTGTGTGTGTGTATCTAAGAGAAATTCCACTTGAAGCCATATAATATATCTGCATACTCGCCAGACAGTTGGACATCATAATAATGGTGAGTTGTTGTAATAGAGTTTCGTACAACAATAATAATCACAATAACGAAATATCCAAGACACTCCGCAAGCTTCGAGCTCTCATTGCTTCGACACGAATATTATACGTACACGCGAAGGGTAGGATGATTTCTCTTGATTTTACTCAAGCTAGCGTAAAGATCGTGGAGATCAGAAATATGTGCTTCACTGGCCACTCGGAAATCCATTTTGGCTTGGACACATTTGGATAAGAGACTCTGGGGAATATGAATAATAATCGTTCGTTCATCCAAGCTACTGAAATTTAATTGATTAAAAAAAAAAACAGAAAGGGGAAAGAGAAACAGTGAGGATTCTCGATGAGGAAAGATGACTAGTGATTGGATAGACTGACGAATAGTCGCCATAATATTACGTTTAATTGGGTTCTTGAAATGTTGAATGAGTTGACAATTTGTCACAAAGATAATTCCGAAAGGCTCTCAGCCAAGAATACGCGCATCAGTACTTCTGTGTGCAAAGAATCTTCGAGAGTGAAAAAGAAAATATTAATACAAAAACGTTTTAAAAAGTGTTTGAGCCTCGGCAGTGAATCTTTTATCTCCGGTTGTTCATTTTGGAATGACCATCAAACCTGTCGGGGGGTCGATCATTTGTATTTTATTCTTCCATCGAATGGACCCCATCTCCACGGGGGCAACCAGACCGTATAGGGAATGATGTACAGCTATATCGGTGGATCTCTGTGTGTTCTCGCCTGAAAATGTGTTTTGCGAGTTCATTGTTGTCTCGTGAATCCGTTACCGCTTCCATCGTATTCTTCCTTGTCCGTAGTACTTTTCAACACTACCCGCAAGACACAGACGGATGTATGTACAAAACTGGCAGGCGTGTCCACCCACGTTCGAGATCCCTGCAGGCCGTCCCTTAAAAAAAATCGCCGGGGCCACCCGCACACCGATGAGTGCACACATTGCGTGTCGGTGAATTCAGGCACGATACGTTAAGGCTTCGTTGGGGCAGCCTGGTATTATTGACCGCTTGGAGATTCCATCTTCTGTTCGTTTCGAACGATTGTTTTTCAATCACTTCTCCGAATAGCCCAACCGTTGAAACTTTTGAGATTTTACCTTTGGTGTTAGCAGTCACAGTACAGAAATAGAATATTAACAGTACAGTAACAGTAGCAGAAACAGTACAGTAACGGTATTAGCAACAGTAACGTAACAGTACATTAACAGTAAGAGTAATAGTGCAGTAACAGTACAATAATAGTAGTATAATAATAGTACAGTAACAGTACAATAATAGCACAGTAACAATACAGTAATAGCACAGTAACGGTACAGTAATAGCACAGTAACAGTACAGTAATAGTACAGTAATGGTACAGTTACAGCACACCTAACAGTAAAGTAATAGTACAGTAACGGTACAGTAACAGTTACAATACCGTATCAATAACAGTATAGTAACCATATATTACAGTAACAGTACAGTACAGTAACAGTGCAGAAAGAGTACAGTAAGAGAACAGTAAGAGTACAGTAAGAGTACAGTAAGAGTACAGTAAAAGAACAGTACAGTAACAGTACAGTATATTAACAGTACAGTAACAGTATAGTAACAGCACAGTAAAAGTAAAGTAATAGTACAGTAACGGTACAGTAATAGTAAAAATACCGTATCAATAACAGTACAGTAACAGTTTAGTACAGTAACAGTACATTAAGAGAACAGTAACAGTACAATACAGTACAGTAAGAGAATAGTAACAGTACAGTACAGTACAGTACAGTACAGTAACAATACAGTAACAATACAGTAACAGTACAATAACAGTACAGTCACGGTACAGTAACGGTACAGTAATGGAACAGTTACGATATAGTAACAGTACAGTAAGAGTATAGTAACAGTCCAGTAACAGTACAGTAACCGTACAGTAATAGTACAGTAACGGTACAGTGACGGTACAGTAATAGTACAGTTACAGTATAGTAACGGTACAGTAACGGTACAGTAACGGTACAATAATAGTACAGTAATATTATAGTAACCGTACAGTAAGAGTACAGTAACATTACAGTAATAAACCTTTTCAAAAGTTCCCAAGTGCTGATATAATGTTTGCTTTCCAATAAACTTTCAATCATGATGACAAATTTGACGATCAAAATAGACGATAATGAACTGAATGCGGGCGGGAATTCAATGAGGGAACGGATCATCAAGTGGTCACTAATTTCCCAACGTCCAAGCAGCTGACCCATCATTAACACGTGTACCCACCTATTCGGATGGCCATATTTGCATGTAGAAGGAGAAGGCATACAGCACGAGAGAAAAAATTGCTACATCGGTAAATTTTTTTTTTTTTTTTGAGCTCCATACACGTACACTTTCTCGCGCATGGGCCTGAGAAATATCGGTACTTTGATCGTTCGCGCTCGCCACAATAGAGATTACCGAGAAATTACAACGAGCCGAGAGACAATGGATGCTGAGCAAGCGAATATTCCGCGTCAAACATTAGAATGAAGTTATTGAAATCCGTTTTGCAATAATCGACAGGTGTGTATTGCACAGCTTGACAGGAACGTTCTCCCAGACAAAAGTCCACGTCAATATAAATTACTATATTTATTATATTACGTCGGATACAAAAAGGTTACGTCCGACGAAAAATCAACTTTAATTGATACTTTTATTCAAATACAATCCATAATTTCCATCATCCTTCAAACCTCGAAGTTTCGTGATATTTTTTTCGTTAAATTGTTACCAAAGACCCCAGTCGTAACTTCCACGACCCCAATAATTGCGCGGGCTAATGAGGACAAGATCGGCAGCGCGCGACATTTATGGACAGTCTATCAACGCTACACACGAGCGTAAAGAAAGAAAAAAAATTGCGTAGGAAATTTCGCAAGCGCACTTGTCGCGCAAAATGCGAAGTTCCGAAATTCATCGTCCGTCACGTTTTTTTTTCGTTCATTGGGTCAAAGCCAAAGTGTCTAAAAGGCGGGAGAAAAATAAAAGAATGAGAGAATCTCGAGAGGGAGCCATTAGTCTACGTGGCGCATATCTGGTTCGTTTCGAATTAATTCGTGGCTGTCAAGTCCCTCGTGGGTCAAGACGAATGGCCAACGGTCTGAATGCTCTGTACTAACGCGAATGAACAACGATTACGTCAAGTCTCTGGTCAATCCCGCAGAGGGAGAGAGAGAGAGAGAGAGAGAGAGAGAGAGAGAGAGAGAGAGAGATATAGTGAGTATATATTCATTCCAGTATTTATCCTCGACTGTTGATTCTCTGTGCTCCTCGGCTACTCTACGATTATCGCGTCTCGTTGCTACCGGATGTCTAATTGCCTATATTACTTACCGACCATCGCACTCGCCCCTTTCCTCCACCCGCGTTCATTTCGTTCGATAGATTAAGGACTTTATGCGTGCGTGAATTAAAGTTTAATAGCCGAAGATCTGTGCAACGAGTCGGTTGGTCCAACAACGAGTAAAACAGAAATGTACGCCCAACCATTCAATTCACATTGCCTCTTATTACTTTCCTTTCATTCGATAATAATCGTAATAATAATTTAATGATGAGGCAGTCGTTACACTTCACAATGAAACTCGCTCGGCTGTCGCTTCGTGTTTTTTTTTTTTTTCTCGTATTTCCTTTCTTTTATTTTCGTTCTCGTATGGCCGTTACTATCCTTTAGAAGCGAGCTGAAATCAGACACCTCAAAAAAGCCGACGTCGATTTTTCATGCCGAACGCTAAAATTTTGCCGCACCGAACGACGTATTGAAAAAATGGAAATTACTCCGATGTAGTTTTCTGCGATCGCGAGAACGTCAATCGATTGGTGGGTCAATAATGTTATTTTGTACTGTTATCAATTTGCGGCGAATCTTTGAATTGAGATGATTGAGTGTCCATTAATTATTTTGAGGTACTTAATCTGTAATATTCTTGGGAATTATTTTTTTCTCGAGGTAAGACGTTTGTGACGGAGCCTCGTTAAAAGTAGATCGGTAACTTGGCTTTTTTTTTCGGTAATATTGTTCCGTACACTATCTTGCACACAATATACGTTTGTTGCATCACTTTCTTCAGCTATACTGAAGCTATACGCGAGAAACTGAAACGGTAACGAAGTGTTGCCCCGTACAACCAATGCCATCGAGCGAACGTTGACGCAAACATTAAAATACAATATTTAATAAACGAGTGCGAATACCTCCGTTTTCCTTTCGCCAGTATATTCAGAAAATATACCATAACGACTAGCAAAATTTTAATTAATATCTATTCAACCTAATATTTTTAAGCAACAACCTTAGGCCCGATAAACTGCGACGGAAAATCATGTGGGACGAAATTTTATGAGACAGGCAAAATTGAAAAAATGATTCGATATTTTCATCAAAATCATATTACATATATATGTATATAATTCATCAAATAATTTTTATATTAAATATTAAAGATACTTTGCTATAAAATTAATATTTAGTATTACAAAAATGCATTATAATATTAATATCGAATATTAAAATAATTTGATTTATTCGGCGTAGTGTAGTTTACCATTCAAATTATTTAATCGATATATTGAAATATTAAATACTTTATTAATTTTAACATTCGACTACGAAATCCTAAGCAGGGTCAGACTACCGGAGTAAAAATCTCGACCATTCGTCGACCTGATAAAAACCCGATACCTTCAGACTAAAAAAAACGACGTCTAGTGCTTTTTTTCGTTCGTGTAATCCCTCATAATCAAAAAAATTAAAAACTATCCCTAGAAGGTCCGAAAAAAAAATACTCGCGACGACGTTCATTTTGGATATATATAAATATATATATATATATATATATACAGTGGGCAAAAAAAAGTATTTGTACACCGCGTATCTTTCAAGTTATCCTGCGAAAAAAAAAATAATTTAGCATTTTTTTTCGAAGAAAAATAAAATTTTCGAAAAAAATAAAATGCTAAAGCATTTTTTTTTTCGTAGCAAAATTTGAAAAACACGCGGTGTAAAAATACTTTTTTTACCCACTGTATCTACATATAACTGTGCGAATCGCAAAAAACCTGTAGAACTTTAATCCATTCGATAAAGTAACGAGACATTAAAATGAAACAATGAGTTTCCCCATGGCATCGTGATTAATCGAGTCTCACGACATCCAAAGTTGCGATAACGTTTTTTCTCCTCCCACGGCGATTTCCCAGAGACGATTTGATCTCGAGAGGGCTCAGCTGTGATCCGGGATGGACGAAATGATCGACGTATCAAGAAGGCCACGATCGATCTCTGTCTTTCTCGTCCCCGCCCCTCTGCGTGTCTCTCTCCCACGATATCAGTGTGCTCCAAGCACGAAGAAATTTTCTCTCACCCCGAAATTCTCGGAGATGTTATTTATATATATATATATATATATATATATAAGCATGTCTATGAACGTGGCACGATTCTCGCGAGAAGGGACACCGTAACGAGACGTTGATTGCAATCTCTCGGTGCTCTTTATACCTTTCTCCGTTACACTCAGCCTTTTATTTCCCATCAGGGGAATTTGCCTCCATGCTTGCTAGACTCGCGAAATGAAAGCTTCGTCCACTTCATAGCTCTCTTTTTTTGTTCAATCGATAGTTAAATCGAAATATTCTCGAAGGTTTGGATCACTTTTCAAGATCGTTTGGTGCAGATTTTTTTTTCATTCTTTCCCCTCAAATTTTTCACTGAACAATTCGAATATCTCTATATTGTGCACATATATATATATATATATATGTATATAGGTTCAAAGGAAATGGCACGTTGGTTCGAATTCCCGACAAATCGTGTCCGTGAATATGTAAAAAGGAATGAAAAACCTTGAGTTTCGCGTGAATATAGCAGAGAGAGAGAGAGAGAGAGAGAGAGAGGAAAAAAAAGCACGGTGCACGATATTCAAACGCTATAAAAATAAATACATAAAAATCTGACTTTCTCTGGAAATTCTTCGCATTTAATGCCGAGTGTACATAGGAGACGTAAGGATTCTTTTTTTACGGTACAAAGAACTTTTTGTTAGCTAGCGAAGGTTCGAAGCCTTTCGAATTCAGATTAAGTGCCTCATACATATAATACGTGGTCGTATATTTTATGCGTTAGTAGATATATGTACAGTTCTGGTCAAAAGTTTTCCATCACTTTGGATTCTTGCAAAATGATATTACAATAAAATAATTCATTTTTCAGAGCCATTTTCGTAAAATGAGAAATAAAATGAGATATCTTCGTTTTCGATAAAACGAACGATAATCACTCGTTCGATAATGAGGTATGTCAACTATCGACGAAATGGCATAAAAAAATCGTTCCGAAACTGTTTTGGATTTTTGTCCGGAAACTTTTCGCCGATAGTGTATATATATACGGGTGTCCGATGGTAGATTTCAAACTTTAAAAATTTGTAAAAAAATGAATAAACAAAGTAATTAAAAAATATTTATTAAAATGAAAAGAAATCAAATGCGGATTTCAATTTTTGAGTTGACCGTCACCGTCTGGCCAAGATTATTTTCAAAAAAATAGGGCCCGATGATTCCGTTCCCCGAAATAGCGCACCAAACAGTGGCCATTTCAATATGCAGTGGCTGCTCATGCGCTTCTCTTGGATTTTGGAGACTCCAATAACGAAAATTTTGCTTGTCGACATAACCTCCAAGATGCAAATGTGCTTCGTCGCTATAAAAAATGTTTCTTATTCGTGTTTCGGTGGAAAAAGTCTCCAGCATCTTTTGAGCATAAGTTATTCTTGTTGGGTAGTCAATGTCGTTCAATTTTTGAATTATTTGGATTTTATACGGATGAAATTCTAGTTTTTTCTTCATAATTTCATGCAGTGTCGATTTTGGAATACCCAAAACAGACGAACGCACTCTCAATGACATTCGTGGATTTTATAAAACAGAATCACTCACGCGTTGGATGTTTTCCGGAATTGATACAGAGGCTGCTTGATTTTGGTGATGCCTGTTTACAGCCGAGCCTGAAGCTCTAAATCTTGCTACCCAACTTTGGATCAAATTTATCGATGGCGCGTCACTTACACGGAGAGAATTAAATGTTAAAA
Source organism: Ophion ventricosus (assembly GCA_963932345.1). Taxonomy (NCBI): domain Eukaryota; kingdom Metazoa; phylum Arthropoda; class Insecta; order Hymenoptera; family Ichneumonidae; genus Ophion; species Ophion ventricosus. The sequence continues at coordinate 8,368,648 of OZ010723.1, forward strand.
ATTACAGTGCAGTTACGGTAACCAGATGACAACCCTGAAACTTCGCTTATTATTACTGAGTAAAACACAGATTTTCACGAAAATAAAATAAAATTTTTTCTTCAGATAGAACATTTTACCAGATTTTCTAGTAAATTTTCATGTGTAACAAAATACGCAAAACTTAAATTTAAAAAATACATAATATCAGCGAAATTTTACTGTGCATTTTATTATTTTGTGCCTTTCAAAAATGTCTATAAAAAAAGTATCGTCTATATAACAGTTATTTTAAGATTTATGATAAAATTTAATGAGTGTTATAGGAAAATGTATTGTGCTCTCGGTAAAAATTATGGTGCCGCGCTACCCTTCTTGTATAGTAAAATTTTAGCTACGTATTTGAAATTTTCTGTAACGTGAGTTAAAAAAAACAATGTCGCATACGAATTATTATGCTTTTCTCACTTGTCACCACATTGAAATATATCACGATAATTTTTACCGTGAAATTCACGACAAAAATTACTTTTTAATTCTCTCCGTGTATTCGGCTAATGTTGTAGCGGTTACAGAATTTACGCCGCGCCCAAGTAAGCGAAAAACGACTAGTTAAATACGCCTCCACGGCGAAAGCACGTTGCTCTCCAGACCAACGCTACACGGCGACTAAAAAATCCGCAACGCACGCGACCTGAGCTACCCGCCTCGCACTCCTCTTCCACCGCGCGTTTTAAAGTTATGATCATCTAAAGTTTGAAATCTGCCATCGGACACCTGTATATATTATATATGCTGCATATATCTGGCTTCTAGAATCGTGTCCGTGAATATGTATAAGGCCAAGTTTAAAAGTGCACCCTCGTGCACATTCGATTCGAGTCGGCTTTCCGAGGCTCTCGTGCGTCTCGCAGTCTCCTGACAACAACAACAACAAAAAAAGCAACAGAGCGCGAGGCGGCGATGCGCCGACTACACGTAACGAATAGACCGAAGAAAATAAAACGCTACTGACTTTTTATCCGTCAGAATTTCCGACCGAAGAAAAGCGCATTTGTTGGTTAAGAACAGCCCGAAAGGTTAGGACCAAAAAAAAAAAAAAAATACGTGACAGAAGAAAGAGCGAGATTTATTTTCATTTTTTTTTTTTTCTTTCATTCGCCAAGAGTGACATTACTCGATTCGGGGATGAAGG